>WAAG01027688.1:26751-67293 GCA_013390105.1 Tichodroma muraria | reverse complement strand
TTTCAGACACTTAAAGTAGATAGTGAGACCAGGCAACGAAAACTTACAGAGAAAAATTTAAGATCATAATTTAAAGCAACTAACATTAGATGAATCTTTTCAAAAAATAAGTCAGACATCAGGCACCAAATGTCAACATATCCTGTCTCTCAGGTAATAGCTGAGAAAAATAAACCATACTGTGAGGTTTGCATTAATCTGAATGCATGCAGGTGCTTCTCTGATGGGGGCACGTAACTGCCTCAGTCCCAGAACAGAGGCAGCTCAGGATGAACCATGAGGCCAGTCAGAGCTGAACACCCATCCTCTACCCAACACTGTATTTCACAAAAACCAAACCAAACTTAGTCCCTTCCTTAAGGTCTTTCAGCCTTACCTGCACCAGTCTGTTAGTTCATCATCGCTGCAAGGGTAAAGGCTGCTCTTAATTCCTGCAGAGGACAGAGCTGGTTTTAAAAGCAAGACATGGTGAGGGCATGCAGTGCGATGAAAACTGAACAGGGCCAGTAACACTTTGTGATCTGCTTTGAAAATTTTATCCCGTCTTTTTATTCTGTTGCAATTAGAAATAAATGAGCTTGCAGAGAAAGCAGGCAGTGATGTGCAGCTGGCCTAGGTGGCATGGTGAAATTTATTATGAAGTCACACAAGTCAAGATTTCCATCACATGGAGCTCAGTGTGCAGTGCACAGACACTCCATGAGCATGTTCTGCAGATCACGTTTTTATCTTCCTAAATGAATGTATCTCTAAGTAACCGAACGCTTGCTTGTATGGAGCTCATTACAGCTGGGTCATACTTGAAATCCCAGAGTTTATGGCATGTGCAGGGGAAATTACTTTTATATGATCTCTGGTCCTGCTTCTCTGCAGACATTTAGAGCCACCCACATAGCCCACATAGCCCACGTCCCGCTGCCAGCCAAGCTGCCTAACACCAATCAGTTGGCGTTTTTAAACTCCCCATTTCCATTAGCATCTGCCCATTGACCAAAATGATGGCTGTGAGTCCTCATCAAACTTAAAGGGATACCAACGTATCTAAAATACATATTTTTTTGTCTGAAACAAAGCAAGGAAGAGCCACAACTCTGTTCAGAAAAACATAAAAACTCTGAAAGAACAGCATGTTTGTTATTGACTGACTGCACAGTGTGACACCAGGTACCTGAGCCTGCTCTCCAAAACCTTCTGTGTTCCTACCATGCTATTAATTGCACTGAAAACTCCTTCAGTTATTTGAAGCCCTCAGTTATCCAAAATTCTCCCCTTCTCCACCATTATATTCAGATAATTGAGGCTGTGTGGAGCACACTTGCAGCCAGTTAGAAGAGCGAGCATTATCTTTCAGCTGATACAACTATCAATAGCAAGTGTACAGCATATACTACAAAGGCTTTATTGTGCATATGTAGAGAGATAGAGATGAGATACGGTTCCGGGAGGCAGTTTGTCTAGTGGTTACAGTACAGAGTTGGGTGTCATGAGACCAAAGTTTTAATTACTACCTCTGCTACCGACTCTGTTACTCAGATAAACCACTCGCTGTCTCTGCATGCCAGCATCTCACCCTGCAAAAAAAGGGCACTGTGAGAATTACCCACCTTTGTCAAGCACTTTGATATCCTTAGATAAACAGCTTTTTATGTATAACTGCTGAGTATTACTGTCCATTTAATTGCATTCTAAACCTCTTTGGAAAGAAATGACTGAAAGAAAATAGCTGAAAACATTTGAGAAGCATAACTTTAGTTGTCAGAGACTGGCACAAAGTTCAGCAGAGCTGTGCTGACTGAAATCAAGGCAGACCTGGCTCTTGAAACCTAGTTTGCTGAACGTGACGAGACCAGTGTGAACAAGCTGTACCTGTGCTAGGTACAAACTACCAAATGCAGATTCATACTTATTACTGCAAAAACCTTTATGTCTTACCACAAACGAGTACCAGTGCTTGGTATTTGAACAAGAATAATTCAGCATTCATTAAAGCAATAATCTTTGTGTTCAGTATGCTCTGAACAGAGTCATTTTGTTTAGAGAGTCCCAAAACTTTCCGCACAGAAGGATCGGCACCAGCGTGTGTCCTCCCCTCGAAGGGAGCCAAGCGATGTGCAGCACATTACGTGCTGGCACCAGGAAAGGTGCCAGGCTCAAAGAACACATCTCAAACCCTGGTGCCATTAATGCTTCCGGCACACAAAATGCACAAAGATAGTAGAAAACAAAGGTCTTTGAATAGTGATAAACGTCCTGATTGCAGGTGAGGGACTACACAAGCTCCTTGTACAAAGCTGTAACTGCATGTACAGCACAGCCGGATACGATGCAGACATATTTGTAATCATCATCCACCAAACTCCTTAAGAGCAGGCAGAACACGACCCTGAAAGGTAAGGAGAAGGCACCTGCCGCTCTGCTATCTTTCTGCTTTGTCTTATAAGCATCTGAAATTCCTTTTTAAGGCTTTTCCATGTGGCGATTTCTATAAATCGCCCTTATCGGCTGGAGTGCTGAGGTGAGGGGAAAAAATCCTGTGCTCACTTAAAGCCTTTTATTTCTCTTGTGACATGGACATCTTGGAGAGCAGATTAGCCAAAGGAGAAAAAAAAAAAAAGCAAACAGAATACCGTGACCTAATCCTTCCTCTCAGAAAAAGAAAGGGGAGAGAAAGCCTCTTGTGATCTCCAAGGAGTAACTTGCCTTGTAAACTAGTCTCCTGTTTGAAACAGAAACAAGAATGTGAATCCTGATACAGAGAAGCTACCAAAGGCAGGGAACAGCTTAACAGACCACAGATTTTCCCTTTCAGTGCAACGCAGGGTATTACACTGGTCCTGCCTACGTTAGAAGTACAGGCAGCAAAAACTTAACAGGTTTCAAGATCCTTTGGCCACAAAGACATCCAAATGTGGTTATTTTTATACACTAGGCAGGAGCATAATCTGTGTCCAAGTTTATAAACTGTGGGCTTGCAGCTTATTAAAAGGATTCTATTACTGGCTCCCCTCTTTTCAGTTATTGCATACAACCCCCGTGACATGCAGTTACAACCTTCTCATGCCTGCCCCTCTATAAAACCAGGAATGCTGCCCCTGCCCCCTACTCCCCTTAGGGAATGGGGGCAATCAGCATTAGAATAACTAAATATTTGAAGAATAGATCCATTTTTACTGGCAAACATTATTTGGAATAAAAGTTTGTACTTCCTCAAGTGCTTAGATAAAAGGGCACAAAGGCAGGCACACTGGCTGCAACTGTCCTTTTTTATCAGGTAAGAAAACTGAGATCTGGGGTAAGCCTGTGGCAAAATTGAGAAGAAGCCCTCAAAACTCCCCAGGCCTCTTTGCAGCACCAAAATGGACAATTGGCCCACTGAGCCTAGTCTTTTCTCCAGCTTCAGCCAGCCAGATCATTCCTAATAGTCAATTCTTGAGACAAATTTAATTTCCCCTCCTGCATGCACATGCCCATAACTAGGCTACTTACACTGCCCATTTTTCATTGTCCAGAAACACTTGGAGTGATGAGGTTTCTTGCAGCTTCTTTGAATACCTCACTCCACTCTCAAGAAGCACTGTAAATATGCTCTGAGCACTGTGGTGGCATCACTTCTGTTCCCTCCAAGCAGAGGATCCAGGCATCACTGGCTCTGACACACAACCACAACTGGCATGAAAAGCTTCCAGGAATACTCACGTGTTTATGTGCTTGTTTTACTCTGCAGGAGCACAAGCACCAGTGAAAACCTGAATGGCGAGGAACACATGCAAACAGAACTTCATCGAGGCAACAGCTAATTCATCTTTTAAATTCCAGGTATTATCTTCAGACTTCTTTTTTGGCACCCTTCCCCAGTTCCTATCCAAGTATCCAATGTCCACGGCTTCCTAAAACATGGTGGCAGATGCCATTCTGATAGGAAACCAGAAATTCCTCCCTGATCCAGCAGATTACGTCATGCCTCTGAAATGCAAGATCAAATCCAATCCAGCTACCTGTCCATCTCCAGAGTGCCTATCAATTAGCATTAGACACTAATTTGATTAAATCGGTATGTGGAAGTTTTATTTGATTCCTCCTAAGGAGTGTAATTCCCCTTGCGCGGTCTCTGTAACCCACTAATTTCCAATGGAATGGGAAACACAGGTTGGGATTTGGAGGCTAGTTCTTGTACTTGTTAACATGTGATCTTAAAACCGCAGTAAAAAATAAACCCATGCAACTTGGTAGAATGAGACTTGCCAGTTTAAGAGAAAACGGCTTTCTACAGAATAACCCAGATGGGGGGAAAAAGTATACTTTTAACTCTGAAACCTGAAGTGTTCTTTGAGGGAAAATGAATACATTTTAGCCTTAAAGGGATCACAGACTGCAATTATATAATTCTTGTCAACTGATGTTAAAGATAGGCTGGAAAGAATGTATGCTGAGGCCCTGCAATAAAACGAGCTCCTTTACTCCTTTCAAATGTTTGCAAGGCTTGGAGGTTATCCAAAGGTCGAATACAGGAAAAGTCTTGGTGAACAGAAAACATAATCATGAGCTTTTTTAATACGGGCTCTTTTTGTAATAAAATAAAATTATGGTAAGGGAAGGGAGGGCGGGCTCTGTCTCCTCAGATCTAAGGCCAGGGGGGCTGAGTTTTAATCAGAGGCTGCTGTTCTGCCCTCCTCTCTCCTCCCCAGCCTGTCACTGCACAGAGAGAGAAGCCAGCAGAGGTGCAGACACTGGGTGCTCTGCACAGGGGCAAAGGCACAAGCCTGCACTGAAACCCCTTGGCCTTCCTGCAATGCACGGAGGTATTTCCCAAGAGGGAGATGGATCTTCATGACCAGCCAGCTTGCACAGGGAAGCAACAGATCCTCCTCAACACCCTCCTCACCTGAGGTCTGTTGGAGAACAACTTCATACAATGCTGGAACTAATGTGCTGCCCCTTCTGGGATGCACCAGAACAAATGGCTTGTTTCCCACAGAAACACCCCTGGAAGCTGAAAGTAAGGTATATGGAGAATATCACATCCAGCTGCAACTACACAGGAGTTTAAAGATGGGTTGTCAATACACTCATGGATTTTGGGGTGGAATCGTGGTCTGCAGTCTTTACTCTTTCCAAAAGTGATATGGCTTTAGTCGTGATCACCTGCAGTCAGGGAGCTGCTTTCTGTTTTACTTGGAGTAGCTGAAGACACTGCCTGATTACCCCACCTGGGTAACCCCCACAAGTCACACACAAGCACTTTCATCACCTCCTGCGTTTTGTTCAGAAATTTTATATCCAAGTACATATTTGACCCCATCCCCTCAGTCTGCTAAACACAAACCTGGAGCAGCAAACCATCAAGTATCCGGAGGGAATTCATGGAGTGGACATTTGCTGAAGGCATCAGGCACTTCTGAGTTGTGATCATCCTCCATCAGAAAACTTGCGAGACACCTACCAAGAGTGGCTTTGTTCTAATTCCACTCTCTGTAACACTTTATCAGCATTTATCTCTTATGGTAACTGCTCCATCATCCAACTGTTGCTACAAACCTGTCTTACCTGTACCTCACAGGCTGAGAAAACAATCTTACAACAAACAGTATTTTTTCCTCCCAAAAATTAGAAAGCTGTTTTAATGATCCATCTGTACTGCCTAGGGAATGTCATTCATGCTGACAAGTCCAACACTGTTTTGAAGATATTTTTGCCCGTTTCTTGAATTTCTTCTGGACTTCCTCTGGCATCACACCATTATCAGTCTGGATGGAGACACCTTTCCCATTCCATACATCGTATGAATAAATAGAATTAGAAAAAAAAAAGAACATACCTACCATTTCCATCTAGGCAAGAAACCCACTTGAGAGCTGGAGAGAGTTGGAGCAATGTGGATTGGCTGGTAAACACACCTGCTCTGTTAGGATTTGAAACTATTTCACATTAGCAGTGCTCCCATGGACCATCTCTCAGCTTATAGACATGAAAACTTGACTGCATATTTAATGTAAATTTAAGCCTTGGGGGTGTCCTGTTCAGGGCCAGGAGGTGACTTTGATGATCTTAGTGGGTCACTTGCAACTCAGGATATTCTAAGATTCTATTGAAAGTATTTATTTTTTTATGTCATTTCATGCCTGTAGTATGTTTTCTGTTATGAACAGCACATTTTGTTCTGTCTCACCTTTGAGGAATAGATGCAGAGCTGCCTTTCACAAAACCAGGAGACAAAGACCTTTGACAGACCCCCACCACTCTTGCAAGCAGAATATGCCATACATTTATTTTTAATAGTATAGTGAGTCACAAAAGAGATGTGATTGGCAGCCCTATTACATTCCAGGGGTGATGGTACAAGCCCCCCATTAGGAGGTATGACCCAGGTATCACCTCTCCATTTCATTTCACCTCTCCTTCTTTGATCCAATCCTCTTCCTGCTGAGTGGTGTTCCTTGGCTTTATCCACATGTTCTTCCTCTTCCCTTTGAGCTGAAAAGTCAAGAGAAGAAATACATGAGCACTGGAAAAGCCACTATAAAGCAAACTGCTGATTTTAAATTTAAAATTATTTTAAAAAGATACCTATTCACAGGTTGATTTAGAGAATCATTTTGGCATGTACCTAAATGCAACTGATCTCCACAAGATGTAAAAATGCACTAAAACTCAGACACCAGAACTCAAACAGACATTGAGAGGCTTTCACTTGCCCAAGCTGAGGGATAGTTAAGATATCTTATAGAAATTCCATGTTCTCAGGACAGCTCTTGGGCCCAAGAAACAGTGATAGCAGTAAGCTGACCCTGCACACCGAAATGGAATCAGAGCCCAGGGAGATGCGATCCAGATTTTCCCGAGAGCAGAAGGTGGATGCTCTGTGGTGCTGCAGGCAGGCAGCTCTTCAAAGGAGCTCCACACATCGGAACAAACATGTCCAAAGGCCTCACACCCAATGGGAAGCTGCTGGGTGCCGAATGCAGCTGAAAATCTGGCACTCAGAGTGGGCACTGAGCCCTGGCAAATCCAACTCCCATCCCTGCTGAAAATCTGTCACCACATCGTCAATGCTAAGAGACAGGTTTTTCAAATGGGAAAAGTGCGTTTATCACCCTCAGCAACTCACGAACAACACGAGGCATAATTGCTCAAATGTCAAATAAAAATTCTCGGCTGAGCAAACACCACGCATGGACCTTTTTTGATCCCCAAATATGAATGCTTTAGAACAGGATGAGGATGTGGCCAGCGGGGCTGGAGTGGAGAGTGCTTTGTAACCTTAACTATACCAGGCGTGATAAAGTGCCCGCTATCATGAAAAAAAGCTCATCTAAAAGACAGAGGGAAACCAGATGGGAAAAGAACACAAACTCTCAGCAGGTCAGCAGGAATTTCAGGGATTTTTTATTTTTTTTTTGACATTGCTTTCAATTTTTTCCATAATAAAAATCTCTTCCCATTGCTCGAAGCTAAGTAGAAATATGGTCTGATCCACCTGAGGCATTCTGAGGGCAAAGCTGAAAGGTCAGGGTTAGCTCTGGTGCTGGAGCAGCAGCCCCCCATGCCATTGAGACCTCTGAGCCCAGCCCAGGGGAGCAAGCACTGCCAGCCCCGCCACCCCACCAAGCACCTAGGGCTGCAGGAGTGCCTACCTCAGCTATTGCTGATTGCAACACCTTGGCTACTTCTGATACTGCAATTCTTTCTGCTGCCCTGGCAAATGCTTCAGCAACTCTTTCTGCTGCTGGGTTTTCCGATGCTCCCACCACAATCGCCGCTGCTCCTTCAGGAGTGACCACCTTCCTGCCCAGACCTGTTCCCGCTAGGGTTTCCACCTCTGGCACTGCTTTTTCTGCTCCTTCCAGCTCGGCTTGTGATGGTGTTGCATCCTTCCCTGCTCCCTCTGGTGCTGTGACAGCCAGTAGCTCCATGTCCCCTGCCAGCTCACCAGCAGCCAGTGGAGCAGGAGGACCCTTCCTTCCCTGGGGGCAGCACAGTCGTAGAGCTGGCCTGGAACCTGCTGGTAGAAACAGAGAGTGTGAAGCAGCACAACTGTAAAGAAATGTATTTTCTGGTGTCACTACAGGTGGACCAGTGACAGGCCCTGGAGCCAGCAAGGACTGCTTTCCCCCAGCCTGCCTTGTCCATAGCAGCCCGGAGCAAGAGACTGGGACTCACAGCACTCGTGCAGTAGCACTGCTTTGACTGCCATGCCCCAGACCCATGTTCCCCTGTGGGTAGCAGCCACTTCTGCAGTCTTGAACTGAGGCTAAGCTCACACTGTATCCCAGAACATCTCAATGCTTCGTATCAAGTGGTTTGTGTAGCAAAAAGGAGAACAAAAGGAAGGCTGACTCTTTCCTGAGATGCATTTTTGCTTAATATTCCAGGAAAAAAACCCAACATTCTCTACAGAGAAAACAGCATAAAATCCATGGAACATGCAAGTCAAAGTGTTTTTTCAAATTGTCATATTCTCCTACAAAAAGAATCCAAGGGTCATGTCCACAGGTTGGGAATAGCAGGCTTGGGTCAAACAGACATGATGTGTCTTGTCCCAGAGTTTCTGCTAATGCATCTCACTTCTGACCTGCAGCAGCCTCCCTGCTGCACTCTGTGCTCCCCATACACACCTTGGCTGTTGGGCTTCAAAATCTCTGCTGTCTCACTAAGTTTCCAACTGGCATGTTTGTCCCAATGCCATGGGAAGTATGGGTGAAATTTTGACAATCCAGTTATCTTTTCTGGTAAATACACAAGGGACATTAGTAGAAGAGATCCATAACTATCTAATATGCATGTATTAATCAACTTCTGTATTAGAAAAATCCTCTACCAAGTGTAGCTGCTATTAAGTCAAAACATAGCTTTCAGTGAAGGAAATGAGTAATTTCCATAACTGTGAGAGGTGTTGTACTGTAGATGCTGCTGCTCCTCCCTAGTGATACCTACTCCAGTCTAGAAGTCAGGACAAGTCTGAGAGGTGATGCTGGGTGGACTTAATTGTATGAATTCAGAGTACAAGTTTAGGAGTCAGAAACAGCCATTGAATCTGCTCATACCCACTGACTTGGGCAGAAAAAAAACCAAAAAAACCCACCATTTGATTAATTCCTGCATGTTTTGTCCTATCTCTCTTACAGAAACCAACACAGGCACCGGATTAAATCACAAGTAACATTTGGCTTTGACTACACAGCAATAAGAAGAGATTCCTGCAGCATGGAGGCATCCTCATGCTGGCTGTAACCCTGCCAGCACAACACCAGGGTTTGGCACAGCTCACAACCCCCTGCACACCTCCACGGGCAGTCCCAAGAAAAGGACAAGTAACGCTTGACAGATGTGCTGAGAAACTGAGATCGGCGGGGGACGCTGATGCAAGCTCACGGAGGATACTGGCCGCTCCCAGCTCACACGTGCTCCATAAACCTCTGGCAGGAACTTGGGCAGGCCTGATGAAATAGTGATGACACCGCTGTTCAATGCTGCTTAGCACCAGTAATTAAAAAAAGAGGAGGAAAAATAAGGTGGGGAGGTATGAAAGGACAGGATGGAATATGCAAGAAGTGCTAGGGTTGAAAAAACGACAATAGTAGAGAAAAAAAGTAAAAGGAGAGAAGAGAATGTGGAGGGCAAAAACTGGAGAGGAGGGAAATGGGATGCAGATTGTCACTGCTCAGAGGAGAGTTGTGCCCGATTGCATTTAGAGAGAAGACAGGGGCCAAAAGCCACCTGAAGTCTCCTGTCACACACACCTACATCCTTGTGGACACAAGTCAGTCGCTCACTGAACAAGTTACCTGCATATCTGCTTCATTAAATAGTAACCCTGTAGGTCTGCTGACAAGAACATACTTCCCTCTCCTTTGGTAATTAGCCCTGAAGGCTGGTCATGCTCACTGGCCATGAAACGCTGCAACAAGCAGCCTTTTCATGCCTCGAGCTTACCTTTGTCCCTGTCTGCTCCTGTCAGGCTGGTAAAGGCAGGCACGATGCCCACCTGACACTGGTGCTCCCCGGCTGCATTCATGCTCTCACCCCACCCAGAGGGTGCTGGCGTCTCTCAGCAGGGCAGATATGAGCTCGCTGGGACAGCTGTGACTGCAGAAACTGGGAACTTTCAGCCTTTTCCTTCTGCTTGGATAAAATCCAAGGGCAGACTCAGGAGCAGCAATTTGCTGCCAGTCAGCTTGAGACAGCTGCAATTCAATATGCTGGGAAGAGGAAGGGTCTTACAAGGTTCCAGAGAAACAGGAGAGGAAGCACAGGGTTTTGTGCCACGAGCTGGACCGGAACTGGAGGCTCAGCCCTTCTGCAGAGGCTGTTTGCTCAGCAAATCTGAAACTGGGGCTGAGCAGCTTTTTCTCACTTTTGTCACCAAGGGCAGGACTTTGCTGGCACAGCTCTGGCCCCAGTCAGTGACATAGTCATAAGAGCAGTAAGAGACCCAAACCTATTTTAACAAACATAAAATGCCTCCTAAAGTTCCTGCAATGTGGGTTGAGTTAAGCTAAAGCTGACATGAACTCAGTGTAAGGGATTAAAGTGGTTTTGGTTTTTTTGAGTTTTGTTTTTCTAATTTACTTTTCTTGTCAAAAAACAAAGGAGGCCGTTTACTAACACTTACCCCTTTCAAACCTGTTAGGAGCCTGAAAAGAAGCATGCATAGCCCAAAGCTTTAGCATTATGATCACATTTCCCCTCCAAAATATTTTGGAGATAAATTCCAGGCGCTTCAGCCTGGAGAACTTCACTGGAGAACAGTGCAAAAATTAAAACCAAACATATTGCCAGTAATTCCTGGCAGCCTATTCCAGCAGTGAGACCATGGACCTGCAAATGAACCTTCAGCTGTGCTCTGACTCCAGATAAGACCTCAAGTAAGTCCCACCTGCCTCTCTGGCCTGCAATACTCTGCAGTGGCAATGACTGAGAATTAGCAGAGGCTATTTCTTATTTTATTGTGTCTGAGGTCTGGTCACTGCAAGCTTGTTTTTTCAAGAAGCTTGCTGCCTGCCTGCACGGTTTTTGTATATGTACATATTAGCATTTTGACCCATTCGCATGGGGGCCAATTTCATCTCCTAACCTCCAGTTTAACCTCATAAATTGCCTCTAAGCCACCAGAACATCACCCTGCTGCTCCCCCAGGAAAGCAGGCTGGCAGGATTTTGGATCAAGCCACCACTCAGCTGCACCATACTGACAAAGTCCACTAGCACCTGCCCAGTTCACTCCAAGCCAGACCTGCATTGGTCCCAACCTGAACTCCTTTTCCCAAGCACTTGCCTACCTGGATCAAGGCTGCTATGAAGGTAAACTCCCTTGTGCTATACAAACCCTGTTCTTTCCACCAGAGACCACTTCAAGGTCTGTTTTCTGCTCTGCAACAATTCTGTTCATGCAAGGACACAGTTTGCAAAGCCCGTTTTTAAAAATCTCTCCCACCATTTGGCACTCCTCTAATCTGCCCCCAGCCCAATTTTTTATGTCTGACTAATGTTCATTGCTTCAAAATGAGTTTGGAGCTAATGCTATGTCTACCAATTAAATGTTTGATGGAATGACATCAAAATCAAAGCAGACAGGAAAAAAGTATTTCCCTTTGATATGCTGACCACATTGTACAAAACTCACTATTATAAGACTCAGGTTGCTTAGAATTTTGCTAGAGTTTTATCTTTTGAATTAAAGCTTTTGATGCTGGTTGTCTGCCCTGCTGGAATTCAGGGTGAAAATTTCAGCTAGTCTAGTTCATCTACTACAGGAAAGCTTTTTACCCCAATTAAAAAAAAAAAAAAAAGAAAAGAAAAACAACAAATAACTGATATCCTGTGCAAGTTTTTGGTTGAAGTTGCAGTGCTATCATTTGGAGCTCTGCTTTAAATTTTGGCACGAAGGTCACAATGGTGCCAGGGAATAATTTTTTTACAGGAAGAGTAATGCACCTTTGGCCAAGCTATGAGCCCCTGAAAAATCAGTTTGCATATGCTCTGTAATGATTTGTGATAGGCAGCAAAAATATTTTTCAAAGTCCTGATTTCACAATCTAAATATTCTTTTTGTGCAGCTTTGGTTTTCTTTAATGTAATCTATAAAAATAGCCAGTGACCTTTAGTGACACCTAAACAGGCTCCTGGTTTCCTTCCATGGTTTGAAGCCTTAAACAATAGCCCCAAAGAAATGACTCAATACCACACACAAATGTACTTGATGCCTGGGAAATTGCTAGTTGTTGGTCAGCAAGAGCAAGGAGATTCACACAGCTCCAATGCAGGGCAGGTTCAGGGAATTTGGGAAATTCAAGGCATCAAAGGCCTGAGATGCAGGAAGCCAGCATCCCCCCAGCCACCACTCTGCACTCCAAGCAGTGTGAGGATGCCCACGAGTTTTGAGTGAAAGATAATGAGGGTAAAAAACCTTTTGGGATTCCATGGGACGTTGTGGCTCCACTCACTGAGCTGCTGGCACAACACTTTCCATGTGGTGAGTTCCCAACTTCTTAGCACAGGCTGCTGAAGTCTTTCAGTGTGGCAGAGTGGAGGATTTGTGCTCCCAAATCAGTATATTCCTATATTAGAGCAGGAGCATTAAATTACCCTCCTTCTTAAAGGAGGAGGAAATTTCAGAATCCTATTAAGCAAAATTCACCTGACACCAGCTTTTAACATGTGTGTGTATAACCTCAGACAGAAAGAAACCTTTGACAGCTCAGCTGGTGAAACTGTTGCCTTTAGACCACAAGCAACATGTGTGAAACCTGAGAGAGGAAATCTGCAGGTCTCTGAATAAATCAGGATTCTGGAAGTGGGGTCAGCCTTCTGGCTGACAGTCACAACAGGGCAACCACCAGTGTCCAAAGACAGTGGACAGTTTGCAGTGAATTATGTCATTGCTCTGAAACCCCTGTGTCCTAAGGATTCATTTTCTATATACCTGCCAAAGCTGATATTTACCCAACATAGCCATAGCATTGGGTCATTAAACAATACTGATGGCAATGCCCAGAGAATTCCAAGCACCTATTGTACTATCACTGAATTCCTCCTTTGATCACCATGGTCAGAAATATCTGATTTTTATCACTCTTTAATAGCTCCCAATCAACTTTAAGAAGTTACCACAATGCTCATGGTGGAACCTTTGTCAGACCAGGCTAATAATTGACAAACCCAGAACAGCAGATCTCACTAGCTCCCCATTGTCAGTCATATATGACCTTCTCCATGGGCTTGAAACCCCAGGGAGAGGGTTTGAGCTTCCATGTTGAAGATTACTCTGCCTGTGTCAGAGCAAAAAGAGCTGTAAACATAGAAGCCTTTTTCCAGCTTCCTGCAAAAGCCCACAGAGATTAACAGGGGAGAAAATTTGAAGCGCGTTTGAGCGATCTCAGAAGGACACACACTCCTAAGCATGAAATAGGAACTTTTGCGTTTGTGCTGTTACTGGATCGCTCAAGAGAAACACATCTTGCCCATACTCAAGGCACAACACGGCTGTTCCTTGTACCGTTCTGCCACCCTTCACCTGTGTACCAGACCATGCTTACAAATCACCTGGCAACACTTCCCAGCCGCTGTTACGACCTAGAGATACCTACTCTCACCACCTTCCCCTCACTGAGATGGTCTAATTCACACGTCTGATCCCAAGCAGCTGCTTACTTGGCACATGCTTAGCACTGACAGCTTCTGATTCAGATTTGGAGGGTTCGTGTGCCTCAAAGTTTGCCTGAGCTCTCCAACCATGCCGCTCCATCTAATAAAAAACACTGTCTCCTACAAGCCTTCTCCAGCAGTAATCAGAGAAATGTATCTTGTCTGATTCCAAAACTTGTCAGTCAAAAGGTAATTAAAACCCAGTGCTCTGATGAATGCTTCTGAAAACAAAATGGTCAAAAGAAAGGAATCTGAAATCAAGTTTATAAATTATAGAATTTACTATTATTTTACAAATCCCTGTTTTCTGTATGCTGCTAATGTTGCTCGAGAGGCTTATTCTTGAAACCCAGGAAACCCTCAAGGATCAGAAACACTTGAAGTGAATTTAGGACCAAAACTTCACTTGGTGAAGGAGACAACACCCACGACTGCTTTTTTCAGTGAAAACAAAAAGGGTTATCCTTGGTTTTGTATTTATTCTGTGAAACTAATGAAGATAATAACCCAGTTGCAACATATTTAATGAATCACAATAAGCAGATGACAAATTTGCAACAGCCATTTGAAGAGGGAGCCTTTTTAGGTAATCATAAGTTATGTAATTACATGATTAATGCTCTAGCTTGTAGGTAGTCAAAATATGGCAATAATACATATAACAACATGTTTAATCCAGCTCCATAATGTGCAGTTGTAACCCCACATTCAGATAAGAATGTCTCTATTACCTACCTGGTGATGTACTACCTTGGAATTCCTGGATTGACACTGAAGCACCAGGCATTATCTAGGGATAATACAGTGGACTCAAGGGACAGCTGTACAGTGTATTGGCCAATTTGGGTGACTTTCTAAGGGGTTGAACAATAATGGGAATTTACAAGACTTGCACATTCTTGAGGAGTAAGAAAAAAAGGAAAAAAATCACATGTGTCTAAATGAAACTTCTAGAGTAGGCATGTTGCTATAAGCTACCTGGGAAGATGAAATAAACAGCGTAGACTGCTTTCACCTCACTCAAGGAGCAGCTGTGTATTCTGGTGGAAGTGTTGGTTTCCTGCCTCTGACATGTTCACACATTCATGTCCCTCAGTTGCAGATCACAAACCTATTAGTCCAGTTACTTGATTTGTATAGTTTATGAAATCAGAAGGATTTTCACTCTAGTGTATTTTGGGAATTCTGCAGACTTTCAGTGCTCCTACTCAAGCCAGCCACACAACCAGACGATTAAGCTAAATTCAGTTAAAAGAAAACCTTTATTTGATACTTAAACAAAACCACTGAGCTCATTAAAAAACACTGAAATGTTATTTAATGACCACTATGGCAGTGTGACAGCCGGATGCATACTGCTCTGTGCTGTCCAAACTCAGCTTCCCAGGGGTGATGCTCCGCATGACACAAACACTCCTAGCAAGGAGCCTGACAGCACAGAGTAGCTCCACAACGTTTGAGTCCTTGGCCCAACACACAGGCAGGAGAACATCCATCTCCTCTCGCTCTGGGCAGGACAGAGGGGCCAAACTGCCCATCACAGCAGCCTTATGTTACATTATCCACTAAACCATTGCCCTCTGCAGTGGCTCACAGAGCTGCTCTTGGGCTCTGTCTCTTCCTCCTGAAGCCACTGGGCGTCTTGCAAGGAGCAAATGGGAAAAGGCCTTGGTCTGCACTTACGCTGTATGGCAGCACAGTCCATACAGAGCATGCATATAGAATAATCGAACCTTTTCCACAAAGCAGCTGTCTCAGGCTTAGAAACCAATGTCTCTTTACTAATTAGCCAATAAAAAGATTTAGGGTTAGTAAAGAATAAACACCCATTCTATCAAGGAAACCTTTATAGAATATATGGATGTGCCAAGCTTTTCATTTGGTGAGCTCTGCTGAAAACCCCACAGGTGCAAGTAGCCAAACCATGATAAGACTCTCAGAGGGACACCTGAAAAGCTCTCCTTTAATCACCACACTGCATCAGAGAAGAAGAGTTGGAAAAATTCAAGCAGATCCCTCCTGGATTCTCAAAGGAAACTCTTATCCAATCCTACCATCTACTGAAAAATCCTGTTTTTGAAGGAAAAGGACCTGTCTCCCATCATGAAAATTTCCTCCAGCATCTGAGCTGAGCCAAGTGCAAATGAAACCTTGAACCTATGCCCAGAATGATCATCAAGAACTGAAACTTTTGAATTAGGACAATATAAAATATGCCAATAAAAATTTCTTTGCTGCAAGTCCTGTTCTGATTTATAAATCTTGCCTCACGTCCCTCCCAGCCCAGCTAAAACTTGGGCTGTGCAAAAACCCCAGGGTGACCCCACTCAGTATTTCTGACACAAGCCAGGGAACAGTTGAAATTACAAAAGACAGTTCTCAGATCAAAGAAACCCACCTCAATTTGCACGAACTTTTAGATAAACACACACAAAAAAGTTAAAAGTTCACCAAGGGTCTGACTCTTTCCTGCAATCACCCTCACACAAATCCTATATTTGCCATTTGTCTTGATGGGTGGTAAGGTCTTAGGGCAGGCACCACGACTTCCTCTGCATTAGTAAAATACCAGCATCATCAGCCTCTGGTTCTAAATAGAGCCTGAGACTCCTGCCACAGTATAAATAAAATTCATAACCTATCCAAGCCCTAACATGACTTCATGAAGACCCTCCCCTCCTCTATTCATGCTGCTCTAAGCTACTGAGGTCAAATTTAGTGAGGTTGGACATGTGAAATTGATTCATGCATGGTATGTCCACATGATCAGAGACTGGGAAACAAGACACACGATCAGGTCATATCGGAGCAAAACTGAAAAATTTATTACAGAACTCATCTCTCTCTCTCATTCCTCCTTTGCTTTAATCACCAGACGTTCTCCATTCAAGTACCTGCTACCCTCTCTGAGATTTAAATTAGGCACGTAGTACTCCCAGAGACATGATCACAGCGCGGAAAGGTTATAGGAGAAATACCTTTTTGCCTTGGCATCCTACAACTGGTAAGAGATATGAAAAGAACTAAAAATCCTGTGATGACAAGCTAGCTTCGGGCACCCTAACTAAGAGCTCAGAAATCTCTTTCCCTTGTATTAGAGCGAGCGGCTTCACAAAGACTCCAACCCTAGATTATCTTCAGGGTTATTGTGAGGTGACTGCAAAGCTTTCTCATCAGGCTGCCAGTGGGGGGGACAAAAAAAAGCTTTCTGAATCAGGCCCTTATCATTTATACCACATTACAATCCAAAATGAAAAATTACTTGCTCCAGATTTGATAGAATAAAGCATCTTGAGATGCCACAGAAGTATCCAATTTTCAATAAAGACATTTAACCAAAGCTTCAAAAAAATGGAATAATTATATCGCTTTTGCTTTGAGTTCTAATGTTAAAAGTGTCAATTTATAAAACTAGGTAAACAACCACAATTCCTAAGCAGACTGCAGCTAATTAGAGCCCTTTTGATCTTTTATTTTGCCTAGAAGCTTATTTAACAACTTTACACAAAACTCAAGGTTTTGACACACTAGTGGACTGGGGGAGGGAGGAGATCGCAGAAAAGAAATTTTTTCTCTGCTGCTTGCTAAGGTGGGAGGCTGGTCTCCTCCTGAAGCACACTTACTAACAGCAAGCCTAGGAAACTTTCTTGCCATGAAAGCAATTGCCTCTTATTTGAGCTGTCTTGATGGAGACATGATGCAGAACAAAATACTGAAAACTAAATCAAAGCACAAATCAATCGTTACAAATGCTCCAGCTCTACACGCACTATTTGTGCGTGTGAGTTACTGGTTTAGATGAAGGATCCCAATGAAGAAGACCAAACAGCACGACTCCAGAGCACTTGGAGGGGTTGCCTTTACAAGTTACTGCCAATAAACTGGGCACTGGCACTGCAGTATTCCCCAAAAGGGCTGTGCAGTGCAGAGAGGAGGGAGCTGCAGTTTCCTACCTGAGCAGCCAACAGGGCCCATGGGAATAGGAGAGCAGTGCTGGTCAGAGCCCGTCCTGTGCCATGCTGCACCAAAACAAATCTTTGAGCAAGTTGACTCCATCTTGGGGCAGCAGAAAGCACTAGACAGTACCTCCCTGTGCCTTCCAGCCCTCCTTCCCACGAAGAATTGACATTAAAATAACCATGAGGGCTGGGTGACACAGAAGCCACTAGGACTTGGGCACTTGTCACCTCTGTGACTATGTCACATCCCCGTCCTTTCTGTAACAGGAGAGACAGACATCCCTATCTCCCAGGAACTCACCACTGCAGCAAAGTCAGGAGCGTTAAGGGCAAAAAGCTCCTTGTCCTCTCCTGAAATGAAAGAGTATCATTAGATTTGAAGGACTCAGGTCACAGGGCTCATGCACACAGACAAAAGCAAAAGACACAAACATCCTTCCCCCTCAATACAACTGGGAGACCATTTCCCCTATGGATAATCCCCGCCCTCCCTGGGCATACCAGTGGGTGTCTCTGAGGATGACAGTTTCACAGCACCCACCTATATTGCAGGAGCCTTCCCACTCTCCCCTGGGGTCAGGGTCAGCCCTTAAAGCAGGAAGCCAGGCATAGAGAGGGAAGAGCAGCAGAGGGAAGGGAGAGAGGGAGTGAGCTGCTTCAAGCAGCATAGCTGTGTCTGCAGTGACATGCTCCTGTCTGCAAGCAGATCCCATCAAACAAGTATCTGGATAAATCTGAAATAACCATAACCCTCTTGATTTACTGATTCAGCTGTGTTAATCCTCTAACAAGCAAACCTGGGGCCCAGTGCAAAGCTCAGTCTGATGTTAGTAACAGACCTCCAGCATTCCCCTGTCTTCAGTCTTGAGGTGAGAAAATCTGAGCTTACCTGATAGCTGAATTTACCTAAGATTCTTTGTTCAAGCAGGAATAAACATGCTGATGGCAGCCCTCAGCCCACACTGAGCTGTTACAGCCTCCCCACACCTACAGCCAGAGGATTCAGACACAGCCCTTGACTGTGTTCCAATTCTCCCACCCTAGGCTCAGAACCAGTAAGAAAGCTTAAAACATTGCCAATTTCTTGAAAAACTGATCTTCCTCACCCAGTTCCAAGGCTGTCCTGGCTTGCAACTTCACTTCATTTTCTCCTCACTCTCCTGCAGGTGCATCAGCTGAATGATGGTTCAGCAGAGGAAGGGAAGAAGGAAGTGATCAGAGGTGGTACCTGCACAGCAGCAGAGCTATTTCACCCTCGTGCTGCACATTGCAATGTTAATGATTTCAAAGAAAACCATTTGCAAAGCTAAAAGCTTAACGTAGGAACAAAAATCAATACTGTGCTCACTGAAGTCCCCTGATACTGGAGACTCTAAAGCATCATTCAGGTAGACAGCACTGGGCATTCCCTCCTTAACGACTGCTTGCAGGCCATTAGAGAGAGGACAGTGCTTTAATTTATTCTCTCTGTCATTCTGCTATAGATCTTCCCTTTTAAAATGGTGTTTGTACTCTATACAGCAATCTGGATTCAGAAATAGAACAAGTCCTAAAAGCTGGGATCAATACATCCCACATTACCTTTCAGAAGGGAGGCAGAGAGCACAGCAAAGAGGAGAGGGCCAAATGCCCTGCTGGCAGAAATAGTGAATTCCTTGATGCTGCTGTTAAAAATATGACTCAAAGTATGAACCTAAACTTAGCTAACTAAATGGGAAAAAAAAAAAAAAAGGAATTAAAAAAAAAT
Organism: Tichodroma muraria; assembly: GCA_013390105.1. Lineage (NCBI taxonomy): Eukaryota > Metazoa > Chordata > Aves > Passeriformes > Sittidae > Tichodroma > Tichodroma muraria. The sequence continues at coordinate 47,947 of WAAG01027688.1, read as the reverse complement.
CCCAAAACACCAAAACAAAAAACCCCAACACAAAAAAAAACAACAAAAAACCCCAAAACTATTCATCCTTCTTTTGCCCAGAACAGCTCTCTGCAAATAAATTCAAGCCTTTTCCAAATGTTCATAATTTATACTGTATCACTACTAATAACACTGGCAAACGGTACTGTTGGGATGCAGAAACTGAGCAGAAAGTCTGACCCACCCAAGGCAACAAGCCAAAGAGATGAGCCAGCTCACTTGCCTGCTGTCCACGCTGCCTCTGGCACTGAAGAATCTCTTCTCCTTTCCCAATATTCCATGCTATCCAGACACCTGGGAATTTTAAGTAATTTATCTGGAACTATCCACAAGCAAAACAGTAAACATAACGGCTCCTTTTGCCTGGAAGGGCAATGCTGTTTTAAGATAACAAAACATTAAGGTTCTGTGAATCCACAGAAATTATGATCCCTGGTTCCAGAAAACTTCAAATGCTGTGAGTCTGGTCTGTCTCTGTTTAAGAAAGGATTATTCCCAAGGTTTTCTTGTTTGTCTTGTATGCCAGACTCCTGTCCTCTGAGCAGAGGTGGAGCATAAGAAGGCATTTCCCTGTGTTGGCCACAGTGGGCTTGAAAATCTTCCTAAAGGAAGCAAGCTTAAAAAACAACAGCAATCAGTCCAACAAGCCTCCTCCTTGGTTCCCAATAAACAAGGGGCAGAAGGAAGTAGGTTGAAAAAAACACACCCCACCCAGAAAATAGTGGAGGGAAGATTTTGAAAAAATCTCCTGTCAGTATTTAATTTTGCTCTGTACATCAGTGAAATTTCTAAGAATTTACATGTTGTGGGGTAATTCAAGAATGAAAACTGATCCATGTGTGGAAGTCTCATGCAGCTGTAACAGTTAAACAAGAACTAGCTCTAGACAGTTTATGGACACTGAAATGATGATCAGGCATGGAAGATGATCTCCAAAATTTGCAGGGTTATTACAAAACTAGTGCCTCTCCAAAAGGGACAGGTTAGTACACAGTGTTTTGATGTACATAGGTCACCCCAGGTGCTCTGAGGTACCCCTGTAATCCAAAATCATCCATGTATCCTTAGAGGAGAGTGTGCAACAGGCACAGAACTTAACTAAAATTTTTTTCTGATCTAATTGATATAGGTTTCTCAATCTGACATTGCCCTAAGGGTCAGAGATACTCTCTACTTTTATTACATACAGATGCCAGATCCATATAGCTCTGTTCCACAAGAAAAAAATCCCCAAAGATTCCAATTGTTCTAAATAAAAAACCTAAGCAAATGAAAAACAAACCCTCTCCTGCCACCTACTCAACAAGCACATGCAAACCTACCCAAACACTGCTGCTAATGCTTTGCAGTAACACTTGCTCAACACCAAACAAAAGCACCTATAAGTCACCAAGTCAGCTGGTAAAATCAGATCTAATATGTCAAAATATTTCAGTTTCACCCAAACACTCTTGGTTAGTTAGTGCTAAATATTCATTCCATCTCTTAATCCTTCTGCTAGGCAAGCCAGATTTCCTGCTAGCAAACAAAGTCAAGCAACATGTCTAAGATCACAGAGGAATGTTGCCTGGACCAAAATAATAATGAACATCTCATCCCTCAGTCTGCCATTCTCCAAAAAACAAGGGTCCACTCCTTCCACTTCAGCACATTTCACCTTGGCTTTTATCCACTGCTTATTGATCTTATTTCCTCTCTCCTAGAATCCAAATAAATCCGCAATGGTGCTAGCTGAGCTCCTACAAAACAAACGGTGGAAGAAAGGCATCTCACCCCCCTAATTCACTGAACAGCTCAGGCAACCCAGAAGGAGAGCTGCCACGTGTCCCCTGAGACCATGCGTGGTCCTCGAGGTGACTTCTTTGGGGGAGCACACACCATTCCCTCAAGGAAGCCACTGCACCTCACTTATTGTCCCTGCTTGAGCACTGGGGCTGGAGCCTTCAGTTTTGGCTCGCTGCACTGTCTCCTGGGTTTGATCCAGTCCCTGAATCCTTCCACCCATTCTTAGGAGCTGAGGTTCCCCATGGAGCATCAGGACACATTTGAAAAGCAATGGCTGAAGAGTGTCCAGAAAGCTCTATGAGTACAAGTGCTTTTATTTCCACAGCAGAAATGTCTACAGGGCTGCATTTAGGGAAAGGGCAAAAAGAAACATCTGTGTGCTCACAGCAGCAGCAGTACAGGCACAAGCTGCAGCTGCAAAGCCCCCCCAGCTTGGCTGGTGCTCTCTGCTAACTGCTGGCATAAATATAGTAACAGGGTTGCACATATGGCAGGCTGTTTAATTTTAGAAATCAAAACTATTGAGTGATTAAGTTAGTCATCCTTCCTCAATTTGGGACCAATACAGCACTACCAGAGGCAGTGGTCATAACCACTGTGGTTTGCCAGAGAGAAGGAGAGCGCATGTGCTCCCGCGGCAGCAGGGAACACCAGAAACCCCGTCCTACTCTGCCAGCCTGGCTTCTCAAAGCTGGATCAGACAAAAGGAAGAAAGTCCAACTTAAACCATCCTTCAAATGAGAACTGAGAGCCTGCAGATTTGCACACATGAACATGCACAGCCTGCAACATGTTCTGGATGGGGTGTGGCAGAACCGCTGCCCTGAACCGTGCACTTTCAAAAAGTGAGATGAAAATCACACTGTGCCAATTGGCCTCTGGAAGCCAGACCCGTTCAAATCTCTGTCAAGGATTTGAATTTCCCAAAGGAAACTAATGAAGAGGGAGATGGGAGCCCAGTTCAGCCAGCATGGCTGTCTGGGTGCAAACACACCTGGGTCAGGAGTAAGAACAAGCTGTGTGCTGGGACACTGCACAGCCCCTCGTCACCATCTACCGTGCTCAGCAGCCTGTGCCAACATGAACCCACCCGTGGCCAAGGAGGGGCCTTGATGCACCCCAAAACCAGCTGCTCCCTCTGCAGAGCCTGTGGCTTATCCTCAGCTGCAGCACCAGTGGCACCAGGAGGATGCAGCCCTGCAAAGCCAGCCAGTATCTTTCCCTTCCAGTGAAAACCAACAAATGGAGAAAGCAAACAAGCCATGGAGGGATTTTCTGTTTCTCTAGACAAACGCTCTAAGAACAGTTCAAAAGAGGCTAATTAAATTCCAAAATCCCTGTGCAAATACATTAATAATGATTTTGAAATTAGCAGTTAACCGAGGAAGTTTTCAAGGTGGGAAGTGTTTGATACAGAAGAGCGTGTGAGAAAGAGCTGCCCAGCCTATGTTAGAGACAATCTCTCTGGCTAGCACACGTGTTCAGGGGAGTGGGCATAGCAAATGCTCCTGGGCCCAGGAACAGCAGTGTCCCCAGGCTGCAGGGGGACAAAGAAGCCAATCCCCTTTCATTCCAAGCCACCAGGAAGCCAAACAAACACTAAATAACATGGCCGTGAGTCTGAGCTGCTGCTGCATAGCCTCACCAAAGAGCTCCTCTTACCCATTTCCAGGATGAAGGAAAAGCAAAAGACCTTTTTTTCTCTCTTGCTGTCATTACAGGAAATTTCCAAACACCAGATAAATCTTTTTTGTCTTCCCACACAATCTTAGGCAAATCAAGAGTCTGCCCACCCTGTGCATGAAATGATGAAAAATAGATTACTTGTTATAATTGCTCATATGGCAGTGGAAAAATCCGATATTGTTGCGTGGTCTGCACTCCCACGGTTCATGGAACCTCTCAATGTTAAATGCCATCATTCTCACAAGCAGGAAGGACAGTAGTACTATTTTTCATTTAATGATGGCAAACCAAGAAAAGAAGTGATGTGAAGAAAACACGTGAGGGAAGTGATTTGCCCTTGTAAAGTCCATGGTAGAGCAAGCCTTAAACCCACTGGCTGAGGCCCTGAACACCAGGCAACCCCATTTTAGTCAAATCTCCAACCATGGCCACAAGACTCTCCTATTCCCTTCCTTTTATTCTCTATGTGTCTTTTCCTGGCAGAATACCATGATGTTTTTTTCAGGTAAGACCTCATGAGATGCTGATTCATGTGCTTGTTAAAACACAGATCCATTATACCTTTTTTTGCTTTCATTCACTAATTTTATTGTCCTATAAAAGATTTTCTGGTGAGATACGTTTACTGTGCCGCCACTGCTGCTAAAGGCATAGAGCTGCCATCATCTTCCGGAAACAGGTTTGTTTATTTCATAAATCCTGGTTTCAGTATTTTGCTAAATACAGAAATTACACATAGGATAATAAATTCCAGGATCATTCTTCCTTCGCATTTGACAAATAGAACTGCAGTTCTTTCCCCAGCCCTGAAGTACTTTCTTCAAAGAGCAGTCAGCAGTCTGATAACTTTAGATAAACCATTTAATTTCCAGAAGGAGTCTTGTCTGTGTACACATAGTCTACTGGGTGTTCTCCTTCCTCCCTGACTGCTCCCTGTTGGGAAGCAGAGGCTTTGCTTGAGTAACTGGCAGTCTCAGCTTTCTGCGTCACAAAGCTGTCTCATTCAAAATTTAAGAATCACTTTCATGAACCGTACGAGTGTGTTATTTACCTCAGCAGCAATCGAAGTACGCTGTTCTACAGTTTCACAGCCTAGGAGAAGAAGCTGGAAATTTTTTTTTTCCCCCTGCATTTGTATGAAACTAGGAGGGAAAGTAAGAAATAAGGATAGAATAAAAAATGACCAAGAATTGTGAGGGACTGGTTTAGGAGGGAAAACAATGAAAGAGTGGAAAAGCTATGCAGATTTGACTCTTGTTTAAATGCCCCAAGAAAGGAGAATAACTTAGAGGTAATACCAGCTGGTGGAACAAGAAGAGAAGGAAGGAAGTTAACTGCCAAATTCAACTAGATCACCAGAAAAAACCTCCAAGCAGTTTGATTCATTATGCCATGGTTGATCCTGCTTAGGGAGAGATTTCACATTTAAAATCAGCTCAGATAAAAGAAACCAGAGGTGTGCTTACCATACATGAACATACATCAGCTACCTTTAGGTAAACTTGCACATTAATAACAGCAAAAGCAGGACAGGATAGCACAGTGCAAACTAGTCATCAATATCTCCACAACTTCAGACAGAAGCAGCCCTTCCCAATACACACATTTTTATGAGAGCTCTGTTTAACAAAATGCATGGAAGAGTCAAGATGGCAGAAGAACTCCAGGATGTCAAAATTTATTTCCGTGTAACTATCTAATTCTCTTTCAAGCTTGCCCTAGGGCTGAGGCAGCTGAGCACAAGGAGCTCTGCCCCAGGTGCTCAGGGCAGTCATCCCCACTCACACCAGCTGTGTCCCCTCTTGAAATTTCACATGGGTAAATCAATCTTTTTGCACAAGTGCTGCAGCACACGCCTGTCCTGCTAACGTGGAGCTGCTGATCATCCAAGCAGGAAAGCCAGTCACCTGGAGAAGGGCTTGCACCATTTGGGTTTGCACTGGGGCCCTTTGCAGGGCACACAGAGATCCTCCATAGACAGTAGCTCACTGCCAGTGGGGGAAGGTGGGCAGCAGAATTTCTGAGCGTGGTAATCTCTTTTAATGGCAAAAGCATGTTTTGCCCATGCTAATGCTTCTTTTTGTCCACCTGAAAATCTCTAGGAACAGCCAGTGTTAAAAAGTGTGGAATAAGGCCCCATAAGACCTTCTGTCTGGAATCTGGGGACAATTGATCAAGAACATCAGTGCTTTTGCACTAAAATATTGTTAGATTTTGTTGTCTGTACTTTTTCATGCATCCTTGGGTAAGGATTTCCCCCCACTGTTCTCACGGCAGTTAGCTGAACCCCTGAGAAGGTATGGTCACAGAGTGAAGATCCTCACTGCAGAGATTTTACAGTCTTTTCCAAATCAATGACTGGAGACATACCAGGTTAATCCAGATCAGTAACAAACACCTTTGCTGTGATTATATTGGCAACAACCACTTAAGGCTTCTTAGGTCAGGTGGACCTAATTTCATTCTCACAGCTGTGTCTGGTGTTTTAGCCACTTCTCCATCCCTTTTCTCACTTGTCTGTTCTTCCACATACTGCTATAATTGAGGAAAAGAAAAATGAAAGAGCTACAAGTGATTATCAGAATAGAAGACTCCCACTGCTTCTCCCTCCAGCCGAGGATTGTGTTCCTGTTGGCTCTCCCTTTCCCTAGCTGAGCTTGGGAGTGCTAAGCCACCCTTAAAGCCTCCTTGTTAGAACAGGTCCATCACATTGCCTGGGATATAATAGAGTGGGGAAAAAAACAACCAGCCAACCAACAAACAAACCAAACAACAACAAAAAACCCCCAAACAAACAAACAAACAAACAATCACAAACCAGCAAGGCTGAGTTGCTGGGAGAATCGTGCTATGCAAACATTTCATACCTGCACTACACAGGTATTTATACACCTTATGTGCTGCTCATAGAGGCAAGAACCCCAGGCTAAGTGCCACTACACAAGGGTTGGGATGACAGGATGATCTAGTGGTGTGGTGAGTGTGCAAGCACTCAGCTAGACATTATAGGATAGCAATGGAAAGAACTGGCAGAGCATCTGTTATTTGGGAACGGAGACAGCTCCTTGGCTGTGCTAAAGGTTGCCATACCTCAGTAGGCCAATTTGCAAGGTAGCTTTCATCATATGCAATACAGCAATATCAAATCCCAAGAAACACTCCACTTGTCTGCAACACAATGAAATATGAAAGAACACAGAGGTTACTTGCAACAGGCACCCAACATGAAGAAGCATCTGCTTTAACCAGCTGTCCTTTTTGTCAGAAGAGGCCTGATGTCAGAGCTGAGATGCCTGAAGGGCAGCAGCATGGGTCAGTGGGCCAGAGCAGGGCATCCTGGCTCCTGTTCTCTGCTTGGAAGGCTGCTTCGTTCCATAGTCAAAATCAGGTGAACCAAGAGCAGGATTTTGTTTCTCATTCAACACTGACTCTGTAACCTTGAACAAGATCCTACACCACACCTTCCCCACGTGGAAATGGTACAATTTATCCATTTCCCTGTGCTTGTGTGCCTGGTGCAGCCGGTAAGTACCATGAGGTACTTTCAGGTCACTGGCTCAAGGGTGCCAGGCAAGAACGGAACCTGGCTGTTTTAATATATCCTGGGCTTATTCCACACAATGTTAGAGCCTGGGTCAATGTATGTGAATTTTTTCCAGCACTCCATGAGTTCTTCTGTATTGCAAAGTTAAAGCAAGCAAGAGAGAGAGAGGTTCCCATTTGATTGGCTGTGACTAGCTGCAATTAAAAACTATAATTTATTACCCTGGATTATGAGTATAATTTCAATGCAGAGAATTAAGGTTTTCTTCTGAGATGGAAATAAAGATTAATTTTTAATTTCCTTTCTCACTGCACATTTAAGAGCAATGGACTCCATAGAAAACTACAGGTCAAAGTAGTTTTATGGAGGAATGACAATGTTCCATTGCCGAATAATTTAATGCTCTTGCTGCCTTTTTAATATTTGACTGCAGCTCCCTCATGCGAAACAGCGGCAGCAGATGCTGTACACGTTTGCTGCAGCACTCAGGTCAAAGTGACTTTGAAACAACAAAGTTTCACAGCTCAGGACGTGGACAGCTTTTGGAGTTCCCTGATGCAGGCAGCTGCCACCCACAAGAAAGGCACAGGCAGCCCTTCCATCAAGGCAGGCAGCTGGTCTGGGGATGGGGAGAGCAAAGGTGGAATTAAAGGTTGAGGAAAGAGAAAGACATTGAAGCCTGAATGGAATAGGTACACAGCAGGTGCATCCCATGGACAGGTACATTCAGATAAAGCAAGAGAAGTATTTCCACCCTGGAAATGCTGTCGTAGGACAGCAGGACTCTGTGGGTTTGCCTGCACACAGACTGTGTTATTCCAGTCTGCACAGCACATCAGCAGAACACAGGGGAAAACTGGGAACACAGGGGAACACAGGGGAAATGAGAGCATGAGTTCACTTGGTCATGGGCCATGACTAGGTCACTGCTTGCCAAAACTGCTCCCAGCCCCTGGAAAAACAGCCCCGGAAAAACCGGGAAATCCACAAAATCACAGAGTGCTGCTGGGCGACCTGTAAAGGAGAAGCTAATGCAACATGAGAAAAGAGAGGGGGGGCTGTGTGCATCCATTCCTCTGGGAACAAGTGCCTCTCAGGACAGGATTTTCTGTTGCTGTTCCAGCAGGCCGATACCAGCACATGCTGTAGGCCTAATATTTTACTTTGGGCAACTGGCAGTGAATAAAAACGGCACTGAAATTCAGGAACACCTTAAATCCTTGCTCTGGTAGTAGAAATCAACAACAACAACAACAAAAACCCAAACAAACAAAAACAACCACACAAAACATCCCCCCCAAAACCTAAACACAAACAAACCAAAATAAACCCCACCCAAACTAAACAATAAAACCCTGCCATACTAATTGCTTGGATCCCAGTTAATTGAATAACCCTGTGCTGACGGAACTGCATCCTCAGTGGCCTGGTAACATATAGTACAACCTTACCATTGCAGGATTTTTAAAATTTATTGGCATCTTACACCTGGCATCTTGGGTTATAAATGTGATTAGATGCCTAAGTGATGCAACTGCTGAGCACTGTGCAGGGTCACCAGGAGGCACATCCCCCAGGCACACAGTGGTGACAATGTTTTCAATGTGGACCAGATCCTCAGAGTGCCAAAGATCCCCAGCTCTGTTGGTTGCCTTCAGATGAAGTCTGCTTAAGGTGGGGAGAGAAGACCTTTCGCGAGAATCTTTTCCCTGTGTGAAATCTGTTCACATAGAGATCTTAGGGGAGATTTGGACAGTATAATTAAACAAGTTCTCAAAGTTTTGGCAGTCCCTCTCCCTTCAGGACTTCCAGGAGGCATGTAAAGTAGATTCATTTTCAGTGCAGAACAGCAGCAGAGCTAGAAGCCCAGTTTAGGACAAGTCAACGCCTGTCTGCTACTCAAATCTTGGCTTATAATCTTGGCTGATCCTGTGTAAGATGGCAATTTCATAAGGCATCTCCTCAAAAAAGAGGACAAAAAATCAAATGTGCTGTCATTCACCCAGAAGTCTCTGCACAAATTATATCTCAATCTTTTCATGTTAAGTCTCAAAATAGAAGATATAACACCCACAGACACAGCTTCCCATAACCCCCACTGCCCAGGCAGCAGGACTGCTCTGAGCCTGCTGCTCCTGCAGGGACAGCTTCAGCCGTTTGATGCAATTCTGCTCATCAGTCCAGGGAAAGACTCCTCTGAGCCCTCAGGAAAAATCAAGATGAGCAGTTATTTGAAAGCACTCTAGAGAAAGCATAGAATCTGAAAAAATTAAGGTAACTGAATGGGGAGTGGTTCTTCCTTCTAGTCAGGACTGCTTCCCAAACAAACCTTTTGCTTTGTGTGAGAGTTTGGAAAAGAACTCCAGCCAGCTGCAGTGATCAATGCTGCCCCAGTACTTCTTGCAGCAAGGGTGCTGAGCAACACCTGGACTGATTACTGCCTTGGGCATCGATCACATCCTGACACTTTACAGAATTCCCTGTAGATTTCCAGTTGCCTACTTTATTTTCTTGCACTGTCTGTGCTAAACAATTGTGTCTAGACATTGTTCTCTTGAATCAACCATGTTTCTATTCCCCAGTGGCTGCCTTTCAGCAGCAACTGAAGCACTCACTAACTACAACAAGTTTTCTTCTGATGGCTGATGACTCACAAATCCTGCAAAGGGGATACACACGAGTCTGGATGTGACCAGACTTTGGGAGTCTCCAGCTTTATTCAGCCCAAAGCACATAGAATTTTGGTGAGGTTTTCAGAAGTACTTCCCCCTCCACTGCAGGAATGCTTATGGTCACCTTTGCCAAACACCCCAGATACTGGACCATTTGGGACTCCAGTTTTGGAGCTCTGGGGAAGCAAAGGAGACATGGAGCCACCAGCTACAATGGAGCATCTTGCTCACAGGCATTCATCATCAGCCCTGTCTCTAGCAGCCCACCCCGGTGTAACCATTGCCTGAGTGCAAAGACGGGTGTGTGTCTCCGGAAATGGAGTTTAGATGTTTGTCTTATCTGAACAAATTCAGTGACTGAACATGCTGCACAAAGAGCGTGAGTAACCCTGACAAAGCAACTGCCGCCTCCTTATCACGGTCTCCAAAAGGACCGAAAAGAATCGAGCATCAGAGGCTTATCTCTCGAGAGATGTTCAGTGCCCATGCCTGGCTTACCAATCAGCCCTAACTCCCTTTTTCACTGGGGTTCTTTTGCCTTGTTTTTGGTCACACAGGACAGCCTTGCCACTTCCTGAGTGTGGAGGAGTCGTGAGGGGAAGTGGGGTGTGGAGGATGGGCCCCTTTGCCCATGCTGTTTTCTTGTATTTCTGGACGGTGGGATGTTTGACAATTTTACCATTGTGATAACCATAACAAATGGCCATCCTGGTAGCGCAGAAAGGTTCTGAAGGTTTGCCTCATGACAAAGCAACAGAAGCTCAGGACAGGTTTTCTTGAAGCCACGTTAATCTGGGGTCCTTCTGACAGCCTATCCATGCCTTCAGAGTTCAATTTGGGGTCCTGCTGCCAGTGTGCCAGCTATCTGAAGGAGAAGTGCTCACCCTGAGATGGGAGAGGGCTCCTGGTTGTGGCTTACTCCAGCTCCATTTGAGCCCTTTGGGTTATAGTGTTACTCAAAAACAGAGCCATCACAAGGGAAACTCCATGATAGTGAGACACATCTGCTAACAGGCATTTCTAGATTTTTGGTACCTGGATCTAATGGCTCAGCTCCTTACATCAGAACCTGCCTGCAAGAAAAAGATTGGGGCTGGTCCTACAGCAGTCCCATGGGTAACACTGCTGTGATGGTCATAACCCTCAAATGATCTCCTACATTCACAATGTCCAAGATGGTAGAAATTGAAGTGCATAAAATATCAGCTGTAGAGAAGGAGGATTCTGATTTTCACTCACACCCAAATCTCTACCAAATTGCGCTAAACCAGGTCAGAACAGCCTATTCTACACCTGAAATTTTATTTGATCTCCTTTCACTGCCTCATCACAAGTTCTCAAATTTCTACAAGCAAATGTGTTAATTTATTTAGACCTAATATACACTCTTGAGACCACTCTGAGTTTTGATATTTTTTAAACATGAACATTTTTCTTATTGTCCCTTCATTCTGAATACAGTAAAGGTATAAAACTAGCTTCATGTTTTATCCTTAAGACCACTACCATCTCTCTCCTCAAAAACTCAGGGTGTAAGACATCTCAGACACCATGAGAAGGGTGGTAGAGAGAGATAAACCAATATTATCACTAATTTACAGGGCTTATTTGTCATTTGCCCACATAGGCCTGGGGGCACAGCAGTGTTTGAGGACTGGGAAGAGCCATGAAAGTTCCAGCCTGGCCCAGTTTTGTTCCTACGTTCTTGCACGCAGCCCTGAGCAGGTCACCTTATCCCTCCTGCTCAGCCTCCCTCTGCCCAGCTATCTGCCCTGGGACTGCCTCAAACTATTTGTAGCAACGTGTACCTCCTCAGGCATATTCTGTACCTTGTTCAGTGAAGCCCTACTCTGACCTAAGGTCTCTAAGCACTTCTCTGATACATATATTCAATAATAACATGAAACGGATGCTAACTGGTTGTGCAAATACCTCCATTCATTTCCATATTTAAAAATCTTTCCTCCAGAAAACCCACATAATCAACACAGATGTCTGCCTGTAATCATGCAAGGCTGAATTCATAACAGATGATGTTCATGGAGAAGTCTCATTGAAGGAGCTTTGCACAGCTAAAGTTCTTCTACCAGGCACTTCCCAAGCAGCCCCCCTCTCATGCTGTGCTCAGCTGGACAGATATAACAGGGGCTGGAGGGGAATTTTCAGCTGCCAGATAACAACCAGCACTCGAATCTTTTCTTCCAAATCTGCAGATTTCAGAAGTTTGGCACACTGGTCATCGCGAGCTCAACTTAGCTCATGGCTTCACATCAACCTGTACAGGACCCAGTGGAACTCTGCAAGAGTTGCTCAAACCTCTCCAGCAGCTGAACAATAACCTGAACTATAATTGAAACTTCTCAGCTATTTGTCATTAGGCTTTTTCTCTAGGAGGATACGGACCAGGCAAGACAGTGCTCCTCTCCACCTCCAAAAACATGAGGGCTGCCCCTTTCAATCACAGTCTGCCACTCCTCATATTTGCCAGAAACAAAGTCACTTAAGGAATGAGTCCAGACCCTTGCCCATAGGGTCTATGCCACGTGGCATGGTTCAACATAAAATGGCCATCTGGCAGCCTTTGCTTCATAGCCCTGAAACAAGCTTTAGAGATTGGATAACTGAGAACTTCAAAAAAAAAACCAAAAAAACAACAGCAACAAAAAAAACAACAAAAAAAAACCCAATTCAGCAGAGGCTGTAGGGACCACTGGTTGGCCACTACCCATGAGGCACCCGTGTTCCTTGGAAATCAACAAAAGACTTTATCACAGCTCAAACCTACCAAATAGAGCTATGAAGAAAAATACATCTTGTTTTCAAAGATTTTCCTCTAACAGGCATTGGATGAAGAGAGGAAAAAAACCTATCAAAACCCCCAAGCTCTGATGAGAAAGATAAATTCTCAAAAACAGTGACAGACGCACAGAGCAGATACCCGAGGAAAAACGCCACCAAGATCCGATTAGCCCAGTGAATCAGCACTGTGGACAGTATCTCTAAAACAAACTTCTCTTCCCTTTTCCCCTCCCACACTCTTCTTCCCATCATTGCAAAGTCCTCCCAACCCACAGCTCACACCCTACCAGGGGTCTGGTGCTGCCAGTGCTGGCTCACACAGCCCCTCTGTTGAGCCCAGTGAAGTCTGGTGTAGGCACAGGGCCCTCGGCTTGGGATAGCTTCCCTCTCCACACAGCTGCTGACACCTGCTTCCAACTTATGTTTAGACTGCATTTGGGACAATTTCTAAGCTCATGCCATTGGAAGGGATTGGGTAAGCATGTAAGGAAAATATCCTTATGTGAAAGATGAGAAATATCTTCTTTTTATCAAAGGAAGTCACACAGTTGTTAGGTGATGTTCTGATGCATTTTCACCCAGGGTGCACCACCTATACCAACACATGTTTCCTCTGCGGGCTCTTGGAAGTGTCTTAAGAAGAAGGAAATAAATCTTCTAGAAGGTTTGTTGACTTCATGACCTTAGGGTCTGGAGGCTTGAGTGAAGAAGTGTCCTGCTCCCTACTCCAGCGATCTGGCCCTGTGCACTGGCCAATGAGGGCAACCGAAGACATCACCAAGGTACCTCTAAGCCATCCAGTCTGCCATGGGCTTTGGCCGTTGGCTGGATGAGGAACTGCAGGCTCTGTGAAGCCATAAGTACACAGGCAGATTAGCTCAGAGAAGTTATGTGATTCAGCCACAGTCAGGGCAGATCTGCCTCAAGTGTTTTCCGTCAGCCAAAGTAAGAGAGGACAGCAGCATCCAAGTCAAGCAGCACTGGACAGGCTGTTGTCTGCTCTTAGTCTTTCCCTGGGAAAGGGAAAAACTACAAAGTCTGAAGGAGACTGAGAGAATACTGCTCTTCCACAGCACTGAGTTTCTTCTTTTCCTAGAGGGAACAAGTAACAGCCAGAGTAAGCCACAGTAGTGACTGGAGCAGAAGCTGTGAGAAGAAAAATTATCTCCAGAATAACCAATTGTGGTCAAAGAGCGAAGAAACAGGAAGAGGAGTGGCAGGAGGATCCTGTCCTGAGCTGACAGAGAAATTCAGTCAGGTTTTTGCTATTTACAATCCCCCTGCTAATTAACTAGCAGACCTTTCAGTGACTTTTCCCAGCAGTGAGACAGTTCCCATACCGTAAGCTGCGTCATATCGCTCCCGTGCCGGCCAGATCAAGTCATAGTTTCCAGACCAAAGGGGTACCATTTTGGTCTCTCCAAACTCAAGAGACAAACTGAGGAACAAAGCCTGGAGCAGAAAAATTCTGCAGCCTTGCCAAACCTCTGGCAGCAGCTTTACCACGTAAACATAAATCTGGCCTCTATTTGCCGAACTCCAAGTGCCACTAAGCACAGCAGCTCTCCCAGGTCTCCTTCTGCTCTGTTCTGGGGCCAGGATCAGCAGTATTTCTATGGAAATTAGCCCTAATAGTTGCTCCGGGTCCAGCAGGAGGAGCTGGCTAAACGCACAGTTTTGTCTTAATGTAGGGCCTAAATAAACAGTCAAATAAGACCTCAGTTTAAAAAATCCTGTAGTTTAAAGGATTCCCTCAATTCTCAGTATTTCTTTTATTCCCATGGCAATTGATACGAGTCTGATCTGCAGCCCAAATATTTTCTCCTGCCTCCTTTTCTAGTGTAACTGGAAACATACACAAATTTAATGTTGGCTTGTACAGTTTTTGCAATACTGTAAGACATTTATTCTAAGTAATTGGTGGAAGCACATTGCATTCTTTAAAAGTACACAAGAAGTGCACTGATGTACAAGCAGAACATCTACATAACTGAGAGACCTAGAACTACTCTAAGGCTTCCAATTCATACATCTGAAGGCTGCAGTGCAGGGACTCAGTTAACTCTTACCTTCAGGCCATGACAGAGTCTATTCTGGTGGGCAGGAGTGCACAGACCAGACCCTTGGTTGCCCACACCAACTCAGCAGTGTTCCTGTTACTTCAGGAAGCCTTCGAGGAGTTCTGGGTCTCTCAGTTACGTCTGGTTGACAAGGTGGTGGCTGGCCAAAGGCTGGACTCAAAGATATTAAAGGTTGTTTCCAACTTAAATGATTCAGTGATTTGGCAGGAACAGCAGTTTCTGGTTCCTCTGGTTAACAAAGGCCAGGTTCAACTACAATTGACTTTCCATGCAGGAGCTGGAATCAAATGGAAGACCCTCCCTTTAATTACGTGGTTTAAACAGAGATGTAGAAAACCACCATCCAGTCTTCAGGTCATCCCTTAAGATTTTGTCATCTGCTAACCAAACTGCCATGCTGAATCCTCTTAAATTCCTACCCCATGGTAATAAGGAGCTCGCAGGATTAGCTTTTTATTTGGCACACCTTTAGCAGAGTTTGGATCACTTTTCAAAGGGTCCATGCTCCTGTCACCAAAATATACATTTCCTGAGACCCTTTACAAGTTTTGTAAAATATCTTGCTCAGCACCTCCACCCCTTGTGCGAGTTCCACATCCCTGAAATAACAATGAAACAGCTTGTTCCCAAGCTGGGAGCAGGCTCTTCCAGGGACTAGGAGGGAAGTAGTAAGGACTTTGCTAAATTGTCAGATATGTGCACCTGCTTATAAGTGGATATTTTGTCTTATATTTTTGTAGTAGAAAAAGAAACCAGAGGTTTTACCTGACAGCTTCTTACAATCCGGCCAGTGTAAGGTATAATACAGTCTTTTTTTCCCTTGCTTCTCAGATCTCAGGAGCGTGTGCCAAAAGACTGTCAACTTGTTAAAAGTACATTAATGCAAATTCCAGAGCTTTCAGTTATGTTTATGCTAATAGAAAGCCTCCCCCTCTGTGACAGGCCCAAGTGAAGAGTCAGTAACAGGAAAATTAATTCCAGCTGTTGAAATTGATTTAAAACTAGCTTATTCATAATAATAATAATAAGGAAAAAAAAAGAATTCCTGAAATAAAAATAAAAAAGGCAAATACAGAAAGCACAAAATCATGTTTACTGCATGAAAGCAGAAAGGGTTCTCCTGTTGGGAAGAAATCTTCCAAATTTAATCAAGCCTGGTTAGAAGAAAGCTCTAGCTTGTTATCGGGTTGTAAGTGTAGATTAACATGAAAAGAATTAGCTATGTGCACAGCCTGATTTTGCAAAGGAAACACAAGGGTTTTGTGCATGTATTTTGTTTTATATTCCTTATGTCTAATCCACAGACAAGGAGACCAAATCCAGGCTGCAACAGGACAGGTAATATTTTAGATAATAGTTGCATACTGAGAACTCCAGAGCTCTGGGTAGAGAGATTAACTCCCCAGGACTGCTGCATTTATTCAGTGCCTTTACATACATTTCTGCTGACTTGAGTTCTGAGTGATTTCCATGTTTAGACAACCCCAGTCTTGGGATCACATACCCCAACTTTTCTGGGGTTTCAGAGTTCAAACCAAGATCTGGTGGTGAAACTGCTGGCTGGCCTGCCATTTCTAAAACTGTCTCAAATGTCCATATTCTTGATCTAAATATCCACACCATTTTTATCTGAATTTTTCTTTTTAATTTCCCATCAGTGATCCCCCTAAGTCCTTGACTGTGTGTATGCGTAGCTCTAAAAGCTGAACGAACATAACACCTTCAGTTTTGATGTTGAAGGGGAGGCAGTGTTTAAAAATTTGTTCAGAAATAGACTTTCATTCATTCAACACCTACAACGGGAACCAGATTTGAAAATCCAAGGTATTCTCATTTAGCCAAGAGAAGAGGATTTCCAAAGCACTGGTCTTGGAATACTACAATCCTCCCTGAGTATAGGATCTGCCCGTTCCTAAGGAGCACTTCTGAAAGACCTGAGATCTTATTTAGGGTCCTGCATAGATGCTAAGCCGTACCTTTTGCCATGGGGGCATCATCTGGTTAGGTCCATATTCCTTGCTGCTTTTGAAGGGACCAATCCAGAGTTCACTGAAATCAATACAAACCTCTGTTGGCTCAGCAGTTTTCACATCCAGCTTTAAGGGACAGTCTTGCACGTCATTACCAAAACGGCCTGATAAACTCCACAGACTGTCCTCACTGCCCTCTCTCTTAGTTCCATATCCCCACCTCGTATTTATTTGCATTTGCTTCCATTTTAAAGGCCACATTTTTCACAGGGGTGGATGAAGGGGCAAAGACAAAGAGATGCCATGACTTATGTGGATCAGCAACTTATGCCACTGAGAAATTTACATGCGTGACATGTGAGGATAAAGCATTGGACCACTTTCAGCAAGAACATTTAGAGAAGCCAAGTCAAACCCATAGTTATGCAGGAAGTTAACAAAGGATGCCAGCCCTAACCCTATAAGGAAAGAAATGGGCTGATGAGTTTGCAGGAGATTGTTTCATTTCGAGGCGGGGGGAAGAAGGAAAGAAGTTTCTCTAGAAATCCTCCTAGAATTTCAGAAATTTGCCTCTTTATTGTCAATTACAGAGAATTAAGACAAACCTTAGAGCATGCCACAGCTCAGTCAAACAATGAAACAGGCAGGTTAATTGCTGAAAAGGAGACATCGTTGGTTCAGAGGCTGACAGGGCCCCTGACTCATGCCATCAGAGGAAGGAAAAACCAATAAAAAAGCAGGGACTATTTCTCAGAGTGTACCCCATTACTTCTGCCAGCTCATGCCAGGAAAGGAGGATACTGCACATTTTCAACTGAAGTGTGGGAAGTCAGAACCATCATTTGAACTTAAAAGGGCCATCAATACTTTATTTACCAAACAGAGTTAATTATGTGGGGAAACAAAGTATTGCAGTTTAAATGAAAACCTGATTAATAAAGGAGAAGGAGGGGATATCATACTTTGCAGGACTGAAAAATGAGGGAAGTGTGTGGAAGCAGGAAGGATTTTCTGTAAGGGCTGGTATTTCCTTTCATGGCACTCACTCGCTCCTTGCTCACACCATTTTGCAGGCACTTGTACACTAGGCTTAACAGGCTCAGGCCATTTGTAAGCAAAGCATCAGGTTCTTGCTTCTCTGTTCTAATGCAAGTCAGGCTTCTACCTGCCTTCAGTTCTTTTGGCCTAAAACCAGCAATGCAAACCCAGGAATTCAAATACCATCGGTTTGGGGAGGGGATGGTGGTGTTGTTTTTAATAACAATCAGCTTTGGGTTGTTTTTCTCTGCCTTCTGGATCCTGAGTCTTTCAAGCATAACCAAATCACACTTTCAAATTACATGGGGAGGTGCGTGGGGGGGTGGAGTTCACACAAACATAAGGACTAGAAACATGCCTTTGAAGTGAAGCTAAAATTCTCAAGCAGTTATTTAATTCCCAAAGACCAGACACTAAACAATAAAAAATATCCCTATCCTCGTTGGAAAGCCTGGTGCTGCAAATCCCCTCCTCCTACATATTTCTTACTCACATAAAGGGAGTTTGATTTGAGACCTGAGGAAAGACAATCAGGATTTAGCCCTATGACTTAAAGAAACTGTTACGATCCAAAATCTGTAATAGAGAGCAGAACCACAAATCTCTTTTCCCCAAGTAACCGGGGTTTGCTTGAAGCAGGCAAGAATCCTATGCCATAAAAGTTCAGGAAAAAGTGTGGATAAAAGCCCAGAAGGAATACACAAGTAACGTTAGCAGGGCTTCTCTGCCTTGCTTTTGCATGGCTTTTGAGCCCACTGCTCTAGTCAGGATGATGATGATGGAAAACAGGGATTTGAAAACAGAGGAAAAAGTAACCATCATCTCAGCAGCATCCTGGCTGGACCAGTCTGAAGTGATTCCCGCACCTGCTGGGAAGACCAGAACACTCTGGATCCCACACGCACAGGGTCAGAGTCAAATCCCCCGTGAATTTGACAGCAGAAGGCCAGGCTGGCCAAAAATGCTGGAGCATTTCAAACAACCCTCATACTGCCCACGGCTGATCAGCTGCTTCCCCAAAGCCTCCCAAGGCTGTGCAGCACAAATACCCCTCCTGCTGGACCCATTCAAAAAGCTGCAGCTACGGGAGAAAGGAGCTGAGCTCTTTTACAAGGCATTAAGTTTCATTTGCAATTACTTGGGATTTTATTGCACTACTGAATATAACAGGTTCCTTAACTGGGCCAGCAGCATTGTACCCATATGCCTTTTTAACAGAGCTTTTGTGTTATTGTTTCCTTATTGGTCTTTTCCCTTTTGCTACACACAACTGGATTTTACTGGCGTCCAGCTTGTGCAATAGGCCCCAGGTGGCTCCTCCAAGAGCCTTGTTTGTTAATTTGATGGCTGAACCAGTGCACGAGGAATGAAAAACACTGAAATGCAGTGCCCAAGATGCTACTTCACAGCAGTGGCAACAACCCAGGAAATGTTCCCCAGAGTAAGGCTGCTGGGTGAAGCAGTTCCTTGACCAGTTCATCCCTGGAAGCAAGACACTCCTTGATAAAACACCTACTTTTTTCTGCAACTGACTGTGACTCCAGCAGGATAGAAAAGAGCTGTAACAAATCACCCTACAAGAGCCACAATGTGCTGCACAGGGATGGAGCCACATGGAGAGATGACAGGGCTCCTGCTCCCGCAAATACAAGCTTCAGAACATCTGCAAGACTGAAGTGTATCTTGGAGACAGACAACAAATAAGAAAATACAAAAAGCCATAGCATTTCCATAGAGAACACCATTTCTGGGGCAAAGATTCAGAAAAAAACAAATCCGTTTCAGCCCAACAACTTTCATTCAGAATACAACCAGGTTTACAAAGGAACTCAGCATCCACCAGCATCAAGTGCTAAGTGAATTCAAGAACTCCAGCTCCTCTGAAAACCTGGTTTCCTGAACAAGATACCAGCAGCTGATGGGAGAACACGAAGGGTTCTACCATCAGGGTTCACTGTGCTCTTGCTCTTACCTTATTAATGCATTTCTTTCTACAGTGGATAAGAACTGAAAAGCCTTGTGGAAGAAATACATCTGAAGGAGGGATTAGAACAGAGATAAGCCAATGGTGGAGAAGGAGTTCTACTTGCAGAATTCCATGTCAAGATTATTTTTTCTGGAAAAACACCCCACCCCTCATCAGAAATCTCAAATTATCACAAAGAAAAGGTGTGTAAGAAAGGACTGATTATATTCCTGACTTGGGGGAAAACAGGGGAAAGGTTTCCGGTTTTTGTTTGCAATGACTCTTAATGTGAATGTCCTAATTTACACTTGGAGAAGACTTGAAATAAAAATAGCAAAAACTAAAATCAGATGTTTCAGTTGTCCAGGTCATATGTTACCTGAGCCTTTAGGTTTTATGGTAAGAAGGGCAATTTTTTTTAAGATTTTTGAGTAGAAACATCACTATTCTGATACAGGAGATTACTTGGTTTTGGCTATTTTGCTTGTGCTGAAAAATTCTCCTAAGATGGGAAATCATGGTGAGCTCTGTTCTAGACTGAAGTACAAAGAAAAATATCAAAAGGCATCACCACCTGAGAGCACTTCCTTTTGCTGAAACAGAATCCCAAAACATTTGCTTTGCCAAGAATAAGAGAAATAATAGAAACAGGATGCTCTTGCTAGGGTTACAAACTACCATTAACAAATGCAACCTCCTCATGTCCCAAAAGAGAGCATCTCGTGCAGCTTTACCAACTCAGGGTTGCTTGAGTTGAGCAGAAGATGCATTCCTGATGAACCACAGCAGAGATGAGAAAACTTTACTTCTCCTCAGCACTTCCCCCTGCCTTACCTCCTCAAGTTTTTTTTCTTCCCTGATATCATGTCACGGATAAAATTGAAATGCAGAAAAGGCTGGATCCAGGGAAAACCTGCCCTGATGCATCCCTTCAGCCCTCCCCACAAAACTCCTTGATGTAACTCCTCACCTCTCCCCATTCCCAGAACCCAGTGGAGCCCTGCCAGCATCTTCTCCACTGGTACCCTGGATACTTGAGGCAGTGAAAGGTATCTCCACATGCAATTCCACACCAAATCTGAACCCTTCAGTGCTTTCTGGAACACCCAGAGCTATCTTCAGAATCCCTAACAAATACATTAATTGCTTTCAATTTATCAGCCTCAAATCATTCTGTCTAATTACCATTCATCTAGAGTTTGTGTTTTTAATGGTTTATGGGTATTGTTGGTAATCTTTTAATTTCTCATTAAAAACAATATCTTGTACCCACTATGTGTGAAAAGCCCTAATCCGATAAATCAAGCAAGAGTAACAGAGTTAAAAGGAAATCAGTGGAACAATATTTGGGTTTATATATTTCTGCCAGTCAATTTGTAATTAAAAGTTGCTACTTTAAAAAACACAGTTGTTGCTGTGAAAGCCATTATCAGTCGGCATTTTCATATGAATACTGCTTTAATTAATTAGCAAAAGTAAATACATTATATATCAAAAACCGCTTTCCTACTGAACCCATGCGTTCCAGAACAAAAGGCTTAATAAACCATACAAAAGAGGGACAAATTAGCTGATCCCACCCTCTCTTTTCAGGTTTAGAGTCTTTTAAAGTTCTCCAAGGTTTTTTTTTTTTT
>WAAG01027688.1:14318-26742 GCA_013390105.1 Tichodroma muraria | reverse complement strand
CTTGCTTTTTTTTTTTTAATACATTGTTTGTTTTTCTTTAGAAGTGGGGGAGAAGATGCTATACAAACACAAAACATGCCATTCAAACTAAATTATTTGGAAATCAGTTTAGCTGGTTCTTAGAAAACAGGAGTGTTTATGATTATTAAACCCCAAATGTAATTACGATCACATACAGCACAGTCTCTTTGGAACACATTATTTGCTGAACATTAAGGGGTTGGAGTTTGATTCACAAAAGGAAAAGATGTGTCTGAAAAATTCTTTTGTCTAAGGGCATTTCAGAGACTGGAAACAGCAGAAGAAAATTCTCCATTTTCATCAACAAGCTGGAGAGAAAGTGTGGATGAGTAGTGCTGTTTCAGACTAAGGCCTGTGATAAGAACACCTTGAAACATCAATGGCATCTCTTATCTCACAGGCCTTTAACAAGAAACAAGGGTCCCGCCATCCGACTAGCAAACAAACCATTCTTCTCATCCTGTCCCTCTCCTGCTGAAGTGCTGCAAGCAGGCTCCATCTGTGGGTAAGGAGCAGAGAGGAACAAGTGTCTCAGCTGGGCGATGGCTGTGGCAAGGGCTGGGCTCCCTCGAGACAACAGACTGGGCAAAGGCAACCAGTCTTTGGGATGGGACCACTCACACAGCTGTAGAACCTAACCTAAACAAAGAACTCAGTAGGGCTCTGTCCGATGGATAAGACAGAAAAAATTTAATTACACTTACCTACAGAGCTGGAGTTCACAGCACAGTGATGAACAGCAACCTCAGTAGGCTGATCCTCACCACCTTTTTAACAGCATAAACAAATACTGGTGAACAGGCCAGGCCAAGGAGTGCAATTACCAGACTGAAAGTGTTCAAGGCCAGGTTGGGTGGGGGTCTGAGCAACCCAGTCTGGTGCAAGATATCCCTGCCCATGGCAGGGGCTTGGGACTAGATGACCTTTAAGGTCTCTTTCAACCCAAACCATTCTGTGATCCCATGAAGTACAAAAGGACTCAGTGGAAAAAAAAGAGGAATTACTAATTACTCAAGGGACAATTTTTCCATGAGAGTACTGGAGGTTTTCCACCAAAGCACACCTCCAAAAATAAAAACCAGCACTAAGAAGATAAGGATACTGGACTGGCTAATGGTATGGCTGTGTAACAACCCATGCAAACATCCATAATTTCACTAACATAGGAACACCAGGGGTGCATTCATGCAAAAGCAGTTTGCAGTCACCAAGTCCAACCCTCTCCACCAAATTTCCTCTCCCATCAGATATTTCAACACTCCACTCAGTCCTGACTCCTAGTCATCTTCCCACTTACTGAGAGGCCTAGCATGCTTCCTTGCAAAGTAGATTGCAAGCAATCTTCCTTGAAGGAATTACTGCATCCTCCTCCTCTAATCTTGGATGCATGAAAGATCTAACAGCCAGTCCCAATCCCATATGTCCTGCTCTCTTATGCTTTCTCTTCCCTTGTATGCTTAGACTTCAGTTCTTTGCAGAAGGGACAGTTTTTCACTCTGACTCACACCTTTGCAGTGACACACACACCAACAGGACACCTGAAGAATGATTGTTTCAGGATGCCTTAAGTACCCAGATGATTTTGAAGATTGTCCTCCTGTTCACTCAGTTCCTTTACACCATCACATTGCAGCAGCAAATTTCTTCAGCCTTCTCTGGCAGGAAATCTTGATCTTTACACCTTGCTTCCCATCCAAGGGCTTCTGTGCAACCCTGTGGCCCATCCATCATACATCAACTCTTGAGGCACAGTTGATGAGGCACACACCTGCATCTTTGGAGTCCCAGCACGACCTGTACATCAGAACACTGCCACCTTTCCAGAGAGATGAAAGTCACGCTCCTAATCCATTGCTGGCTTCTTGCAAGGGCTGACAGACCAGCCCTGCTATAATCCCACTGCAGTGGGACAACTTCTTGCTGCATTTGGTGATTACTAGCCTGGACGTGTTTCTAGTAGGATTTGTGCCTCAATCAGTGTCAAGTCTCATTAGGAAGGTGCCATTAAATCAAGCCAGAATTCCCCCAGCAAAGGGCACATTTGGGCAGACACAGGGGGGTGAGACAGCATGGGGTGGAGCGCCCAGAGCAGCACCGTGCTGAGGGATGTTTCAGCACAGAGAAGCGTGTGCCTCATGCACAAGCATTCTTTTCCCTGCACAGAACTTCATTGATTTTTATCATTGTTTTATTTGGTTTAGCCGCCCATCTGTAGAGTTCTTGCCTCCCCCAGCCCCCATAAATTACCAGACCCGGCTCTAACCAAAGGCAGTTGACAGAATCAGCCCCATTGCCCTTTGGCAGTTCTTCCAGGAATTTTTAGGGTTTTTACCAGTCAGGAAAAGGCTTTGATGCTTTGGAATCAGGATTTTATGAAGATCACTTTGTAGGGTTCAGCCAACTCATGAAGTGTCAAATGTGGGGCACTCTTTCATCTCATCGCTGGATGGGGAAAAGATCCTCCCTCTTACCAGAACGAGGACTGGAGAGGGGGGAGACAGAGAGATGAAGGTTCATCCATAGAGGGGAGGGTTTCTTTTCTCTTGATAGAGTCCACCCACCGCATTCCCATCATACTGATTGCTGCAGTCCTATCTGTCTGCTCTCCAGGCTACATCAGATAAGAGGAGAACTGCTTGTTCACTGTGGTTCTGATCCTGTGCTGAGGGGCCTCCCAGCTGCGAGGCCAGGCTCTTCCTCACCCTCCTTTTCCAGCTGCTGTTTGCAATGGCTGCTGCATCAGGAGGGATGCTGTCAGGAAACCTGCCACATGAAAAGAATGAGACAGTAATTGAGACCAGCCTGAGGAAATTTCATCTTCCACTTCACACTCATAAACACCTCTCTACAAAAAAGAGCAAGAAAATCCCTGTTCCCTCTCAAAATTTATGTGCAAATTCCTACCCGGCCTTGCCTGGGTTGTTGAGGGCTTGGCTGCCACTTCCCTCTGAACCAGTCCCACTGTGGATGGCATTCACACACTGATGGGCTGTTTCTGAAGCTTGCAGCTCCACTGCCTCAGTAACTGTTCAGAAGCTGCAGACACCAGCTAATGTGTATTTGGCAGAACTTAAGGCTTCTGCAATGCTGTGAGCCACACATCCCATCTTCATCTAGCAGCTGATATCATTCCATCTGGTTCAGAGCAGCTGAGTTGCACAACAATTGCTTGCATGCTCTCCCATGGATGGGCATGGCTGCATTGTCCCAGTTCACCTCAGTGCAAGTACAGCTTCTTTGTTTGGGTACTCTGTTCAGGTCAGACCACTCAGAAAGTATTCCTCTGCTAGCTATCTGGCCAAACACCAGATCCATGTACTAGAAGAAGAGCGAAAACAGCAAGCAGGACGTCCTACACCCAGAGCTTCCACTCCTCTTCTGCAAAGTAGAAGCCAAAGGAAATGTCAGCAACAGTCCCAAGGGAAATGACAGCAGAAATACCCCTGATGATCTCCTTTATCTTGCCTCATTCATGTTCACAACCAAACACAAACAGAGGCCAGTCCAGGGTTCATCAAACTCACAATCCCTTCCTTGCATGGCACACAGACAGCATGAACACTGCTGGCCAGGGGGCTTCTGCTCTATCTTCACAGCGTTGCTGAGGTTTAAGTGGGGAGACCTGGCAGAAAATGTTTTACAATGGTAACATGCCTCCAGCATACTGCTTTCCACGGGCATAACCTCCACCACACCAGAAAACATGAAAGAGCTACTGAAAACAGTCAAGCAGTCTCACAGTCATTTCCCAGCCAACAAAATACCAGTGAGAATCAGTGTGAAATTGCCCTTTGGTGCTGTTGCACAGAATAGGCCTCTATATATTATGTCTTTTAGGTCTATTATTGAAGGTAGAAGACTCAGGTACTTACAGTGCTGGAGTAGACGTGCCTCCAGTTCCCATCTCTGTATTTATGACCTTGAAAAAGTCATTCAACTTTCCAAAGGCTGAGCCGTTCAACTGCAAAACAAGGCTTTTTCAGCTTTTGGCTGTCTTGTCTGTTTAGACTGTAAGCTCTTCAGGGCAGGGACTGTCTCCTATTAAACAATCGTAACTCTCAATTAGGGTCTTCTGCACATCTAGGGCCCTCACAAAAATGTCATAAAACAAAAGCTTTCTAATAAATTCTGGGGGATTCCAGACTGGGATCCAAAACTGCTCAGTGGTTTTCCCTGCTGAATATGATGTTGAATCCCTTGTTAGTTTCTGTGTGTGAGGGGGGAGGAGGAAGACTATAATTTAAAGAGATTGCATAAAAGACCATTTAAGTCCTTGTGGCTGTATATTTCTTTTAATTAGTTTATGCACAGTGCATTTGCATGGGAAGCTGCACAGCGTGTGGACAGACTTAATTAGGAGAACAATACATTCCCTCTTAAGATAATGACTTGAGGATTATGAAAATTATTATTCCAGATCCATCCACGGGTCATTCGAGGTTCAGTATCCAACGAACTTTTAAAATGCATTGAGGTCAGCAGTTTGGATACTGTCAGTAAAGTCACTTGATTTTACTGTTGCTTAAATGACTAATTATGAACAGTGGCTGCAGGCATCCCCCAAGTTACACAATAGCCCAAGGACTCACTGCATTTCACATGTGCCATCAGCTTCTCTGGAGAGACAGATGTGCTGAACGGGGCTGTTGAGATCCTCTGCAGACATCTGCCAGCAAAGTCTCCTTATGAGCTCTCCCCACTTCCTTTCATCCATCCCCTTGCCTTTATATTCCTGGCTGGGGAGGCAAGAAATTTCCATCTCCCCTAATGAATGTTTGCAGCTGGAGAACCAAGACAATTAGGTGAGAGTTTTACGACACAGGTCAGTAGCCTACATGAGATGTCACACGTCCCATTTTAGAGCAGAGCACCACAGGCAACTGAGCTGAAGAACTCACCTGAGTGCACTTCAGCTTTAGCCCATAGCTTGGTGGGTCCTAAAAAATGCTTTTTTTTTTTTTTCAGCCTCTCTCCAAAGTCCAATCAATTTTCCCTACTCCTAGGAAAGCATGATCATCATGACAAAGCATGAGAACAGTCCTCTTTGAAAGAGTTTCCTTGTGGATCCATCCACAGAGCCAACTCAGTTCAAATCTGAGCATCCATCCTGCTCCCCCTTTTCAGAAATGACTTCTATTGGGTGAACAGACTCCCCACTGCAGCAGGGCACCCTGGAGAGGGGCAGCCCTCTATCCCAAATCTCCAGCTCTAACTGTAAAAGCTATGGAAACTACTATCCTAAAATATGAACCACCAGGTGCAGAACAGACAGCAATCCCATCTTTCACCTTAAAAAGCAAAGCCACATGTGCAGTCGAGGAGGACAAGGTCAGCTCTTCCACACCAAAATCCATGACTCATTTAGGAATCATGGCAATCACACCTTGAGTATCCTTTCCTTCCTCTTGCTCTATAACAATAACTTATATTCTTGTGGAATATAAACAAGTGTTCCACTCAAATGCAATGACTGTGAATTAAGTCAGGCTCTTTAATAGCAGTGACAGCAAAAACTTGGTGAAAAGTTATTTTCACATTCACACCATTAAGTGCGATGTTGCTTTTAGAGCTGAGGAAACAGCAGCTCTGGAAGCAGAGGACATCTTCAGCTGTACCTCCCCCACTTTGATTTAGGTTGATCAAAAATTGACATTTCACATCTGGAGGTGAAACAAAAGTAGGTTTGAAGGAAAAAAAAAGACACAGTTAAGGAAAAGAAATTTCAAAATATCATTTTGTGGATTTAGGACAACTCAGCCTAGTGATTAAAACCCTCACAGTCTTTATACATCTTCTCCAAAACTTCAAATCAAGAGAAAGAATGAGATGGCATCTCTACACTCGCATTGGCAAAGGGAAAAATCCCCGACTGGTCCCAGCAGGTGCAAACATCCCCGTGCTTTTCCTTGCTACTTTCACTATTTTAAGGCTTCCTGAAGCCGTAGTAGGTGCTTAATGCCAACTGTGGAGACTGAATAGCACAGTTTGCACAGCAGGACATGAGGCTGTGCCCAGGAGAGGGCAAAGCTCCTGTCACAGCACAAACACCAGGCAATGGCTCAGCAGCAGCTCCATCCCACCACGTCTATGGCCAGAGGGCCCAGCAAGGTCCAGTTACTATGGAGCAGGGGAAAGAAAACAAAAGCACTATTAATAATAGCATGAGGAGACAACAGCTCCTCAACTCTTCAGGGTCAACAGGCACGATTTGAGAGCATCACCCACTACTCAACCTCTGTTGTTGATAACATGGCACCCAAAGCATGCCAGGCACTGTGCAGGGCACACAGAGATGTCCCTGCCCCAAAGAGATTGCCATCTAATTCTGATTTTACAGTCATATTTCAAAAGCACAGTGAGATCAAAGCCCTTCTCTCCTCCCCCAGGCACTCATTCTGTCTGGTGGAACATATCTCGATTCATAAATCAGAGAAGCAGTGATGTCAGTGAGCACTGACATTCAGGACACAAAAGGAAACACAGGTGCCAAAGGTAGTCCTAACATCATGCTAGTGCTCAGGAGAGTAATCTGGGGTGCCAGAGGAGGGGAAACACAGCAATTATTATTTTTTCCATTACTGGAGGAGGTTTTTTGTCTGTCTGCAGCACAGACAGCAGTAACAGCACATGACAATGATCCATGGCACTCTAGAACAAAAAATGCAAAAAAAAGAGCTCATTCTAGAAATTAAATGAAATTTCAGGAGCTGTTAGGTGAGATGGTCAGAAAATACCTTAAGAATGAAAAAAACCATCAGAATAGGGCAGCACTCATTTGGGAAAGGACACTGAATTAGACAAGCAGTCCCAAAGGTAAATCCCAATGCCTGCTGCTTTCTGATTCATCCACAGATAGTGCCAGCAGCATCAGGGCACACTTAAGCACACAGGATTAAAGCCAGTTGTCTCCCAAGAACTATTCCCACTGCAATACCTAAGGGTTCCACCCCCCCCGCCCCGAAATATCTGCAATTCAAAAACTAAATTTGCCCCTGAACTGTTTAATCTGCAAGCTCCAGCGATCTCCCTGCAATGGGTGCACAGGCAACAGATGTTCAGAAACCAAGCTGGCACTTGGCACACCTGAACGTGTGACTGGGAGCAAGACAGAAAGGATGCACATTGCCTGGGAACATCTGATAAGGCCTTGCCCTTCAGAGCCTGCACAGCAGTGAAGGGGCAGGAGAGAGGCTTAGAAATAACCAGAAACTTTCTTCTTCCATGAGTCACTCCAGCTTCAAGGAGCTGCAGCTTTGATTATTAACTGGGCTAGTCAGCTAGATATTTAAATGATTCCCAAAAGTCATTAAGAGCCCAATCAGATATGCAGTGCTTGACTCTAGCACAGGAATGCAGAGAGGGAATTATTAGCATAAACTATGCTTTAGAGAAAACCTCCATGTATTTTATATTTCAGGGTATAGGGGAATCTGATTTAACTGAGTTAAAGAGAAGAAAAAGAAGTTTAAGCAATTTAAAGAAACACATTAAACATGGAAGGGAGTAAAAAATATTAAATAAAAACATCAGCTACCTCAGGGATTAGGAATAAGAAAATATAATGTCAAAGCACTCTTCCTCTCTATTCTCTAAGCAACAGGCAGATCCTTTAGATTTCCCCTGACTTTTCAGAGAGAAAATTTACACTCAAAGTCAAAGCACTGATGGAAGGTTGCATGCCTGATCAGGACATCTCATAACCCTGCTGTCCTCTGTCCCAGACTGAGACCAGAGATGTGAATTGATGCAAGAAGGGAGGGGATGAGCAGACACAGAAAGCTTACCTTTATATTTACCTGGCCTCTGCTCCAGAGCCATGACACAGACTCTCCCCTCAGCAAAATCTCAAAGCCAATCTTCTGTGGAATTGTCTTTATAGGAAATATGGTGTGCCAAGAAACCCACTGGATTTGGTACCAGAAGACAATACCAGACCAGAGTAGGGGCCATTTCAGAGACAGGCAGAGGGTCACCTAACTTGCCTGCAGCTTTTCCACTGGTTTGTAACTCACCTCACATCTCTCTATACCCAACCTAGCAGGTAGCTCCTGCCACAGCTTTCATGGAATCCAGCTCCTGGGATGGCAAAGTAGCACAGGACTCTGCAGGGGCTCGTTCAGAGGAATCATACCCAGTATGTTGCATTCTTGCTGCTTCAGGTTAAAATCAGAGCCACGACAAGCAAATAACAAATTTGCTGCAAGACAAAACCTGATTCAGGGTGATTGGAAAGATGGGCTAAGCTGGGACTTTATAACAAAAGAAGAAACCAGGCAAAAGCGCGCTTGCAAAATTCTGTGGGCGATCATCTCTTTAGAAGCAAAGAGCAATCAGCAACTCATTTCCTAGATCTGCTTTTCAGTAGAAAACTCAATGGTTTCTCACAAGAAGTCAGTAAACAGCATAACCTGAGGCTGGTCACTGAAACTCTTTATCCGTCAGTTCCCCCATCCATACGTTAGGGCTTAAAATATTTTACTTTCTTCTTTCCATCAAGGAATGGGACCTGGCAGATTGAATGTGCTCGTGCCTATGATGCCTTTCTCAGAAAAAGACTGCCATAAAGAGGGCAAAACTGTGTTGTGACTGCAATTAGAAACCAAAGTCCTCCCGTGCAGTTATTTAATTAAACCATAAATACAAATGGATAAGTGTCTAATGACCCAGCTCTACACAGTGTATTTATATTCCTCTGAAAAAGAACAATGCTTAAACTGGTTGCAAATAATAGTCCTCTCTCCCAGCCTGGTTTTCCCTGCAATCAGGAATCAGGCCGCACAGTAGTTTGCTGACAAATTGGTTCATGTTATGAAGATAATGAAGGCATCAAATTACTCTGCTCTCCTTCCCCCTGGAAGCAGCGAGGCTCTCGCAGACAGCGATTGCCAGGGTTTTATTTGTGCCTGCATGTGTGTGTCATTTGTGAGCAGACAAGCCCCAGAGGCCTGTCAGCCAAGGCAGGATGGCTCCAGCAGTCGCTTCCTGGCAAACTCCTGGTGCTGCACTGACCTTCTGGCTGTGCCCTTGTCAGGCTGCCAGGGAGGCGACCATGGCAAAGAGCCACAGCCTCTGAGAGGCGTTTCCTTCCTGCAGCACCCATAGAGATGCTCCAGGTTGTTCTATGAGAGCTTGCATGGGTACCAGATCCATTTAGTGATGCTAGGGCAGCATTTCTCTAGCTCTGGTATGCTCAGCTTTCCAGGAACAAAGCCTAAAGCAACAGATCCAGCAAAGCATTTAACCAAGGAGCTGAGCAAGGTCATCTCTAGAAGAAATAAAATACTTTGGCTGGATCACAGTCCTTTTGGACACTGGCTCTGGAATCTTTTCTACCTCTCTTTCCCTTTCTACCTGCTAAAAGGAGGTTTTAACTCCTTCTTTGTAGAGGTTCCTGGAACTCAGGTGGAAAAGGACAGCAGAGAGGAAAATATTTCCATCTGAGCAATTATTATTAAATATATAAGTAGATTCTGAACAGGTAAGATTTCACTGAACTGGATCCAAACAGCTTTTTAAAATCCCCTCAAGCCACTATGAGCACCAACAAGCCAAGAAAAGATTTTTAGTGATCATAACAAATATGTCAGACGTTACCCTGCAATTGATTTGCTTTTGGTAATGTAAGTTAAGCTTTAAATCTATATTTCATATATAATCAAGCAGCCAAATTGTGTTTTAATATAGAAACCAGACCAGCTGCTCTGTCTTTATCTCAGAAAGCAGGAGGGCCAACAAAGCTACAGCCAGGGAAGTGACAGTTCTTCATTATTATCCTCCCTGATCATACCCATCTTCTCATCTCCCCTATCAAATTTCTGGGCCTTTTTGATAAAAAATAATTTTAGAGTGCGCTCCACAGGAGGCACACGAAGGTTACATATTGAGCAATGTCTGGGAACCCCTCTTTAAAAGGTGCAAACAGAAAAAGGGCTTAAGAATGGGGGCTGCACACGGGGATCTCTCTGGGGAGAGAGGGTCAGACACCCTGGGAGAACTCTCTTCCCTTCGTAGTCAGACACAGCACGTTGTGCTGCTGGAACCCAAATGAGGGAGGGCTTTTGAGTCTCACTCGCTGGGCACTCATTGGTGTTGCTTGTTCTCCTCACTCTCTCCCCATCCTGCATTGCAAAGCTTCCCCAAACAGCCCACTCCACACTGTTGAGTCAGGCTGAAGAAGACTGATCTTCAACTCCTTCTTCTGAAAAAGGACTTGGGTTGGGGCTCATTTGGAGGGTTTTTCTGTTTTTTTCCCTGCAAGTACTTTCTTCAGCAAAACAGTTTTCCCTGTTGGTTGGGTTTTTCTTTTTCTTTAAACTGCTCACAGAATTTTTCTCTCCTTCTTTGCTGGGGCTACAATTTCATGCTAGAAATTTGGTGGTAATTCCAGTTTTGGGGATTCCTTTCTGAGTGTCTCTGCCTTGCAATGTGTGATCCCTTTGGTGCGCTGCTGCAGTGGTCCATGACACCAGCCAGGCTGGAGAGCTGATCCACTGTAACAAGGAACACACAGGACACACAAAAGCAGGATTTTTCTTCTTCCTCTTCTGCAGCTGGATCGGTTCCCTTAGATATTTTACTGCACTGCCTTATAAAACCACATTGTCACCATCACAGGGATGGCTGCTGCAGGCTGGGCATGTCCCAGACTGTGATGCCAGTGAGTTCTGCAGATGAAAGCAGGGCTTGCCTTGGCTGGCTCATGCCTCACTTCATACTTCTGCAAGTGAATCAGTATGTTGTGTCTCTGGATCAGCAATTATATCTAATTATAAAACACAGCCATTTTGGTGAATCTAGATTTTTCTTTTAGATATCTCTTCTGGAACATCTCAGATCGAAGCTTCCCACAAGGATCAAGGCAGTTTGAGGATTTGGTTTAGATGCATTTCATAGCCAGCTACAGAAGTGACAAAGGATTCTACCCACCTATGAAAGATAAAATGGATTTATGAACAAATTCACTGTTTAGCCCTCTGTGACTGCTCCACAAATCAGCGTGTTTTTCACTTGCACAAATAACCCACAAATCACCATGCAACAGGAAATTTAGTGTTCAGGCTGGCACGTCCATCCATAATTTGTGCTGTCAAGGGGAAGAATAGGAGGAAAAGACCTAAAGGGCATATTTGGTGTATCTGGAAAAAAACGGACAGAAGGTTCTGCCAGTCATTCACAACCTTATTCCACATGGACCATGTCTCTGTTACAGACCAGCAAACTACAGCACTCATATTCAATGGGCTGCATTCACAAATGGCAGTCCCTGAAAGCCAGATCAGCAGAAAGGCAAGGATTTCTGAGCTTATCTCTCACCTCTTGTGCCAATTTCCCACCACTGCAGTTTGCTTCCTGGCCAATACTTAAAATCGGGTTACTTTACAAACTCTCTACCTTAGGATAACGATGCAGTGCTGAAGTTAACACTTTGAGATACCAGGTGGAAATACTACAATGCCCTTTCCCTGTGCTGCAGGGTCCCACCACAAATGTATGAGAAAAGAGTAGTTTTCCCTCTAATGAGAAAAAGGGGGTTAGTTCCAGGTTATTATGTTGCAGAGGAACTTCATTACAGTTTGAGCTTTGCCAGATTCAGCCTGGACTCTTTAGTTAAATAATTTCACAAGATGTGACAATTTCAGCACTTCCTATGCCCCAAGCAAGACCTCCTAACCTGATATTCACAGAGGAGTGGAGTTTGCTTGGCTGTTGAAGGTTTTCACAGGTTTCTGTTTTGGTTTGGTTTTTTTAAAGCATATTTTTAAGCTTTGCCTTGAAGTACCTTGGAAATGGGTTGACTGGCTGATGGCTAACACCTGCGAGTCAGGGTGGTGACTCAGAGTCTCCCAGCTCAAGCCAAGACATAAGCCATGATGATCAGAAATGTACGGAGTCAATTAGCAATGTACAATTTTCTGAAGTGAACTTGGATTTGGGAAACCTCAATTTTTAGGTTACTAATTTCAAACATTTTAAAATAACTTAGTTGCTTAAAAAGAGCTATTTTATGCCACTCTCTGAAATGCGTCCCATGCCAAGAACCCAAAAAATGAGTGACTACCCAAAATCCTTAACCATTTTTTAGAATCTTAGAACAAATATGGAGGAGTTTTTGGTTTTTTTTTTAAGTGATACTTATGGCCCATATATTTGTATTTCTTATGATTCTCCTCAATGAACTTCCATCCTGTCCCTGCAGGGTATTTTGCTTTCCCAGCTCCAGCAGCTTCCTCACACTGCACCAGGGCTGTTTCAGGCCAGGTATACTCATGAAAAGGTGTGTCAAGATCTTGGGAGCAACACATGGAGGGGTTTTTGCAATGTGCCTAATAGGACCTATTACATTAAAAGCAATGAAATTCACTTCAGCTGAAATAAGAAAAGCTTAACTCTGAGGCTTCAACAC
>WAAG01027674.1:89543-148108 GCA_013390105.1 Tichodroma muraria | reverse complement strand
CCCAGGCATGAGCACAGACTGGGAGAAGAGACTCATTGACCAGCAGAGAAAGATTTGGAGGATATCATGGATGAAAAGTGGAACATGAGCCAACAATGTGCAGTGGCACCCAGAAACCCCCCTGTGCTGGGCTGCACCCACAGAGGAGTGGGCAGCAGGTGAGGGAGGGGATTGTCCCCCTCTACCCTGCCCTTGTGACCCCCTTGCAGAGCTGCTCCATCAGAAGGATGTGGAGCTGTTGGAGCAAGTCCAGAGGAGGCCATGGAGATGCTCCCAGGACTGGAGTCTCACTGCTATGAAGCCAGGCCAGGAGACCTGGAGGTGTTCACCTGGGGAAGAGAAGGCTCCAGGGAGATATCAGAACCCCTTCCAGTGCCTAAAGGGCTCCAGTAGTGCAGCAGAGGGACTTGGGACAAGGGACAGTGAAAGCAGCCTGGGATAGTGGATAGTGGAAGGTGTCCCTACCCATGGTAGGAGGAGGAATAAAATTATTTTTACGGTCTCTTCTGACCCAACCCATTCTGTAATTCCATCATCTCCTCTGACTCCACACGGGGTCATTTCCACTTCCCTACTGCCATCACAAGATGGCATTCCAGACCTAAAAGCTGAGCTGGCTCAGCTGATTCTTAACCATCTTTTCCAGGCTCTGGGGTGTCCAACCCCAGAAGAAGCTGTGGATTTAACCCTGCCTGCTGAGCTCCTCTGCCAGGTCTCAGCCCCAGCACTGCCTTTTAACCACATTCCTTAATGCCAGGGCTGTGCTTTAATCACCTGCACTGAAACACTGCTGCCGTTACTCCATTACCTCTGAGCCATCTAATTGCACTGAGTTAAGCCAGTTATACTTTTGACAGTGAATGGCATGCAGAGCACTTTAATCTTGACCTGCAACACCTCCAGCTCTTGCAGGGCCTCCTCTGCCCCTGAGGAGACACTGCTAATCAGACCAAGGCAGGATGTAGTTTACGACATGGACAAAGGGAGCCAAGGGCAAGTCATGAGTGAAATGAATCTGACTCATTTTGTTACAAAGCACTGTCAAAGGTAGAACTGCCTTTTCTTTGCCTGAGAATGATTTGGGAGAATAGTGAGAAGTCTTTCAATAATTTATAACTTCAAAATAATAACAAAAAAAAAGAGAAAAATCATTCTTAGATATGTTTTCTTCAAAAGAACACTTGTTTTGAGTTAGGTGCATAAAGCCCTGGTGCAGTGTGTTGTCCCCTGTGTCTGCTCCCACATGTGAGTGGGTGCTCTAGGCTTCATCCACCAGTTGCTCCCTGCAAGAAGAGCCCATGATCCAACCACCTCTCTCCCTGGCCAAGGGCCTGCAGCCTCCCACCGGGCTTGGTGCCATGTCCTGGATGCCAGCCCTGCCACCACAGCTCCCCGGGGGTGGCAGCGGGGCAGGATCTGCTGCTCAGCTGTCTCGGAGGCTGAGGCTGGCTGTGTCCCTCTGGGCAGCTCGGGAAACGCTGCTCAGGCTGCTCCCTTACCGTGCAGCTGGAGAGCAACCCCGCTTGGTCCGGAGGAAAGAGCAGTGGGGAAAGGTTGTCTAACCCCAGTCAGCCTGCCACAGGGGTGCGTGCACCAGCAGCAAGGGCAGTGCCACTCTGGATGTGGCAGGGCAGGAGCGTGGCCTGCCTGTGGGACCCTGCCTTCCCCGGGCCTGCAGCCCCCTCCCCATTTTCCTCCCTCCATGCCCTCCTGGGTCTCCTGGCCCTCTCAGAGCCTGGTGTTTTTGTTGTTCAAAATGCACTCGGGCAGCTTGTGGAGCCCGTGCAGCTCCCTCTATTCTGGGCTGAAACTGCTGCACAGCAATTTCTTTTTCCATATCATCTCTAACAGAGCCCTTGAGCTTTGCTCCCTTCCTCTTCCGCCCTCCTCTCTTCCTGCTGAGCTTCTCCCTGGCCCAGTCTCCTTCCCTGGTGTCCCCTTCTGCTCCCAGCAGAATTATTAGCCCCCATTTATTCTGTCCTCTCTCTCTCTTTCAGTGCTCCTATCCAGAAGACAAATCACAAACCACAAGCTCTGCTATTCATCTAACAGATCCTAAACCACTTTCTCAGCGTGATAAATGTGATCTGCTAATCCTGTGGAGAGGATCCCCTAGGATGCAAAGCCCTGCTGGAATATGTGGCAATCCCATGGCATCAAACAGAGGGTCAAACATACAAGGGGAGGTCGCAGCTGCCTTGCCCCGAGCATGGGCACTACAGTCAGCACCCCTTAGGAATTCTGATCTGCACAAGGCCCACCAAACACATCTGTGTCCTTCCAGGGCCCCACCAGGTCTCTTGGCAGCAAGGAATTTTCTTTAATTCTGTGAGTTTTATAAAGCCTGACTCAAATCCCAGGGATTTCAGGCAGTGCTGACACCCAGAGCGGGGTGGTGTGAGCACAGCCCTGGGGTCAGGTGCTGGGGACAGATGGGTGGGCACATCAACCCAGCATTGTAGAGCTGAGCTAACTAGGAACAGCTTATTCCATTAAGAAAAAAGGGGGAAAAAAATCATTCTTAATTAGGACAGAACCCCCCAGATGGGCTTTTTTAAAGAAAATGCCTAAAAATACCATTTTTGCTTTGATTTGAAAACTATTTTTTGCTCTTCAGATTGTAAGATAAAACAAATTTGAATTGATGATGCATTTCACAGCAAAAATACATTCCTTTTCATCTTGAAAACGCTGAAATGAGTTGTTACAAAATTTTCAACGTTTACCCCCTTTCTTAAAAAACAAAATTTTTAATTTAGATTAAATGTCTTGTTTGTTTGGGTTTTTTCCCTAATGGAAACTCTTGATTACATTTTTACCCAACAGCTCTAATTAGAATTAAAAATTTCAGCTGATTCTTGGTGGGGTGAAAAACAGCTGGACTGTGCAGCCCTCTCCACTCTGGGACTTCCAAACAAGCCCCAGCCCTGGCAGTTTAGCCTTCTGCAACATTTTAGACTTGTCTAGTCACTGGAATTTATTTTTCTTTTTTTTTATTTCCCCACCCTTTCTCCTCTGAGGGTTAGTTTTTACCAGTGCAGCATCTCTAACAGTCAGGGAACTTCACAGTGAGTTGAGATCGCATTGATTTCTCAAGGAAGAAGCTGCATACTAATTTTTCCTATTTTTCTCCCTTGAGGAACACAGGTTACAGCTCCAGGAAGGCAGCTGGCTTTGTAGATATTATGTTCACCCACTGGCTGACAGGGAAGTCTGAGGTCTGTGGGACCATCATGGGACATGAGGAGACTTTGGCTGGTCTGGTGCAATGCTGGCATTGCTGGGAAAGCACATGGGATTAAAGCAGAACAGGTTAAGCCTGAGAGAAGCATCAGGTGAGGATCAGGGGATGGATCAGTCCAGAGCTGCCAGAGCTTCCCTCTGCCTCCAGGATGATCCTCACACCTCCCAGCTTTTCAGGGCAAGGGAGGAACTCTGGAGCAGTGTGAATGGAGAGGAAAGGTCTGTGGTGGAGGGGAAGATGTCAGAGTCTGCTCTTAAACCCCCAAACGCTCTGTTCCAGGAACCCAGGAAGGTTTGTCCAGCCTTTGCAGGCAACCTCCAGAGAGCCAAGAGGCACTGGGGCATCCTCCTTCATGAAACCACTGTCCCAGTGCCAACGTAACTCCTGGGCTGCTGTGTCCAGTGCTTTTCATCGCTGCTCATCCCTGTGCTGGCTCCATGCTGAAACAAGCCCATGGCTTCAGCCTGTCCCACCTCACCCCTCCCACTCCCCTGCCAAACAGTTATTACCTTCTTGGACAAACCTGAGATGGTATTAAAGGAGAGGGAGGTTTTCATACATAAATCTCCCTGTGATTAATGGATTAAGAGATTCTGTGCAAATTAAAGGTTTTCTACATACTTCACACATCCAGCTCTTTAGCTGTTGCTCTTTCCCTTCTAGTCCTTCACAGAAGTCCCTGTGGGCCTTGCCTGCCCCATACCTTTTGCTGCAGTTTTCTCTCCACAGTGACCCAGGGATGTGGCTGGCACTCATTTTCCCCAAAGCCTTTACCCCACTGAGTCCTGGGCAGACCCTGCTGCTCCTGAACCAGCACTGTGGAGAGGAGGATGCTGTGAGCACAGCCTGTTTATACACAAAACCAACCCAGGAGAGGGGCTGTAAATGCCTCTTTATTTCCATATTTATCATTGCAGCTCAGATGGATGAGGAACCCAATGGAAAGTTTAGATGAAACAGAGAAGAAATGAAAAAGTGTTGGCAAGCGGCGGCTCAGCTGAGACTGGCAGCCTCAAGGGCTTCCAGAAGGAAAAAAGGCTTTCAGTTACTGCACTGCTGCTCCATAACATCCCAATTCCCCTGCCAGGCCAGGAGGGGTGGGGCAGCTGGGGAGCCCTGCCCTCCTGTGATCCCACCCCAGGGAGATGGACCCGAGACCCTAAAGCAGCACGTTTGGTCTTGTTGATGTTTTACAGAGCTGATTTCTTCCCGGAGCAGCAGCAGAGTGTGGGTGTGGAGGCTCTGTAAGGATCTCCAGGTGATGGGCACTGTGGTCACCCGTGCCGTGGTGGAAAGGAGCCACAAAGGCTTTGGTGGACACCTTCGGAACATCCAGTGCTGGATGTTGGTGATGGATGATGATTTAAAGCCCGTTTGTGCAGGGAATAATGGCTCATAACCATCCCTTCTCCTTTAGTGGTGTGACACTGCTGAGACGGACGGGTGGTCTCATGTTTCCACCTTAGGGGAGGTGTTTTATTAATTGTCCCTGTCCTTGCTCCTGGGGCCCACGTGTGCTGTGATGCTCCAAATATGGCAAAGAGGAGGTGGCAGCCAGGATGCGGCTCCTGGGGGAGGCAGCCAGAGAGGCAGGGAAGGGTGCTGGCTATCTGAAACCTTCAGCCCTGTGAGGACTGGCTGTCTCAGAGTCTGACTGCTGAGGGACAACCAGGACTGTGTGTCTGTGAGCAGGCTCTGTTCCATGGGTAGGAGGCAGGGGATTGAACTGTCCCCTGGCTGCCTGCATGGCCCTCTGTGCTGGTGACTTTATTTTTCAC
The DNA here is from genome assembly GCA_013390105.1 of Tichodroma muraria. Taxonomy (NCBI): domain Eukaryota; kingdom Metazoa; phylum Chordata; class Aves; order Passeriformes; family Sittidae; genus Tichodroma; species Tichodroma muraria. The sequence goes on along the minus strand of WAAG01027674.1, from coordinate 143,086 downwards.
CCAAATCCCTGCTTGGGCACCCGTAAAGGCCCCTGCCCAGGCCATTTGGCATGATGGCTTCTAGAAAGCGCCCTGGGGTCACTGTCCCTGCCTGGTCACAGCTGAGCTGGTGGCACTGAAAACTTGAATTTCCCTTCACACCCCTCCTGTACCTGCAGGTCTCTGTGCTCTCGCTCCGGGCTTTATTCTCCTCCTTGCTTTCCCCTCATTCGTGTCCGGCTCCGGAGGAGAGCGCTGAGAACTGACCACTGTGTAGCTTTCGCTGATTTCATCCAAAGCTGGTACCAGGCGGGAGCGAGCGAGGGCAGCCCGGGGACCCTGCGTGCGGCGCCGTTAACAACCGGGAGCGAAACGCTGCAGCCACCCGGCATCGCCGCCTCCCGCCCCGGGCACAGCCCGCCCTCCGTGCCGCGGCTGAAGCTCCCACGAGGACAGAGCCGTCCCGGGGACACGGCCAGAGGCAGAGGAGCCGTCAGGGGCTGTCACCCAGCGGGATGCTGACCCCGAGCCGTGCCACTGCTGCGCGGGCAGCAGCTCACCCGTGAACTTCGTGCTGAGCTCCCCCGCTGGCAGAGCCCTTCCTAGAGCAGGGATGGCCCCTGGGCTCATCATCCCTCTTAGGACTCCAGAACTTCCGAGGGACTGATGGCAAGAGCCCTTGGGTGAGTCTCTTTTTATCGGCAGTGAATGAAATAGGATTTGTGCTTGTGGTGATAAGAGGCTGCAAGCTGGACCCATCTGATCCTCATGGCAATTTAGAGAAGCTGATGCTGACATGGCAGAACAGGTCCTGCAATAGCCTTCATGTCCCAGCACACAAAATGGGTGAGAAAAAGCATTTTTAAAAGTGACTGGGGAAACTCTGCAGCTGTGATGCCATCCTGTCTCAAGCCCAGGGTTCCCCTCTGGCCTCTCTGGAGTCACGTGTACAGCAAAAACCCTCTGCTCTGATCTCAGAGGGTCATGACTCACATCTCGGGCTATAAAAATGCATTTCATTTTGGCAGCACAGAAAGCGGCCGTGGGCAGCTCTCTGGCAGCGGTGAGGCCAGCCGGGGCAGGCTGTTCAACAATTACACCCGCTGGAGCCCAAATTCCATCTCGTATTTTGCTACAGCACACAAAAAAGGTTGAGGGGAAGGAAAGGATGGAGGGGAGAAGCATTTCACTTAAAAATCCTGGTAGGACTCTATCCAGTGGCTTATCTGGCCACCAATCCATCTATTTTAGTGCAAGTGTAGAGTGCAAAGCCTGGACCTGCCACCTGGAAATGCAACCTCATGAGTCTCCTGCAGCCTGTGGAGTTTGCTTCCTATCCAGGAGAGACACCCCTGGGCCCGTCCTGGCATCCTTCCAGAGGGAAAAGGGCAACTGAACCCTTTGGATGTCTCTGCCTTGCTGTGTGAAACAGCACCCACAGCTTTTCTCTGGGTCTTCCCCCAACTAAAACCACTTGCAGGTACTTTTAGTATGAAAAAATCACTAAAAACTGAGAGTTACCTGTCGAAGGGCAGCACTGCGAGGCTTCACAGCAATGGCACCTCGTGACTTAATTTTGCTTTTGGACTTAAATGTCCAGTTATGCCTCTGGGTGTGTTTAACACCAGTCAGTTAATTTAATTTGTGACCAAATTTGAGACATGTTGCCATGGCTGAGCTACTGGAGAAACCAGACAGCCTTGAGGAGAGAAGCCTGGTGGCTCCAGATGAGCACGTGGCAGCACTGGGCACAAACCCACCCACCTCTTCCCGAAGAAAATCTGAATTCCTTAAAGGAAAGGGTTTAACCAGGAGGGATCAATTCCATGGAGTGCAGTTGCCCTGTTGCTGCTGTGGTCCAGGACAGAGTGATGCTGTGGCACCGGGACAGGGGCTCTGTGCTCGTTAACTAACGAAGCCCAGGAGCAGCTGCAAACAGAGCCAGCTGAAGGATTCCTGCTGCCTCCCATCAACGCTGCCCACGATTCATCAATTACCTATCTGCTTAGTCCTTTTCTCCATCCTTTTACAATCTAAATAGCACATTTTATAGTCGCTGCTAAGTGATGTGATCAACATCAATTACCTACTAAAAGAGAATCAAGTCTTGATTTAAAATTAAGTGCTGCATTTTCCCATGTTCTTTATATGTAGCCAACAGAATAATTGCAGTGACATAAAAACTAATTACACAACTCCACAATTAGGCTTCCCTCCTAGTGCTGTGATTGTCTTTAAGGATACTGATGAAAAATTACTCCCAGTCCCAAATTACTCTCTCAGACCCATCTTCTCTAATACCTTCGGAAAAAGCCTTCCACCCCATCAGACCAAAGAGAGGAACTCGAGATACAGAAGGTAATACATGCAGAGTGTATTTTCTTATCTCTTTGATGTGGGATTCGGCTGGGATTGCCCAGGGATGCAGCAGTGCTCCTCTCTGGATGGACTGAGCATCTTAGTGAGGCTTCCCAAACTGCCTGGCATGCCAGCACCCTGAGACAAGCAGGGAGAAAATCCTCTTCCCAGTGCCTCAGCTGACATTTGGCTCCTGGGCTGCAAGCAGAGAGACCAGCCCCGCCTGGCTGCCAGCCTGGGGCTTGGTGCGTGGAGCCCAAAAGGAGAAGGAAGAGGCTGGAGTACAGCACTGCTTTCACCCAGCCAAAGGCCAGGAGTTACACCCAGGCAGCAGTCACGTAGCTCCCTGAGAAACCATAAACCCCAACAAAAATCATAAACATCAGTAAAGCTCTGGTGCACTCCTGACAGGCTTTTGAGGGATTTGATTCCAGATTATGTTTCTGAGATGTTTACAACCAACCTGGAAAGACTGAAAATATTCAATTACTGGCAAGTAGAGATGAGATTTGCTTACAGTAATCTCCTGCCTCCAGGATCTCTGTGGGTGCCAGCAGTGAAACACAGCATGGGTGAGCAGTCATGGGGACAGTGGCCCAGGGATGGGTCCCGCTGATGTTGCTGAGCATCTTTCACTAATTAAGCATTGCAGTCTTAATTTTGGGGCTGGCAGGTTGGTTTTGGCTGCTGTGTGGTGGATCCCACAGCCTGTTCCTCAGCCACAGCCTAGCCCTTGCCAGGGAGGGTTGCACAGCTCATGGCTGTAGATTTTCCAGCATTTCTGCAATGCTATCACTCAGTCACAGTCAGGAGAGGGGTGGGAAATGCTTTGGCATGATTTTAATCAGCAGAGTGCTTTGAGTGAACGAGGTGAGGGGACCAGTAAGCTCCCTGTGCCTTTCTCACCTCATTTCAGCATCAGCCAGGGGTGCCAAGGCTGAGAATTTACACCCTTGTATTTACCTGAAACCTCACTACCTTCCTCAAAACCTGTGAAAAATAAACGGGGTGGTGAAGTAGCCTGCAGCAGAGACGATGCAATGTGTAAAGCCAACATCTCCTGATCATTGTGAATATTCCCTCCTGATCCCCAGCACCCATCCCAGACACCCGGCACTTTGTCACCAGCCCAGAGCACTGAGTGCCACCTCCAGGCCTTCCCTGGACACCTCCAGGGATGGGACTCCAACACCTCCCCGGGAAGCCCCTGCCAATCCCTGAGCACCCTTTCCATGGAGAAATTCCTCCACAAGTCTAATTTAACACGATGCAGAGAGGTTCCCCCAGCCACGCAGTGCCGTCAGCCCCTTCCTGAGGGACAGATCCCCCAGGATCTGCTCGCTGCCCGGGACAGGCCGTTCCCACAGCCAGGGAGGCTCCTGCCCGCCCAGCGCAGCCCCGGCTTCCTGAGCCGGAGCCGGGACACGGCTCAGGCCCAGCCCGGCGAACCCGGCCCGGGACACGGCTCAGGCTCAGGCCGCCGAAGCCAGCCTGGGGCAGAGCTCACGCCGGGGCAGCCGCGCCGCCGCCGCCTCACGGGGCACAGGCGGGGCGAGGGCGCCAAGGCCAGGGGGCGGGGCCAAGGGCGGTGGCGGCAGAACGGGCCGGTCAGGGGGTGTGGCCAAGATTGGGGGTGCGCTGCCCGGTAGGGCGGGGCCAAGGGCGGGGCAAGGGCAGGAGCCGGGCCACGGACGGCGCTGATTGGCCGGGGTGGGGCAGGGGCGGGGCGGCCGGGGCCGGGCGGAGCGTGCGCAGTGCGGTGCGGTGAGTCGGGGTGGGGGTGTCGCGGTGGGAGGTGTTGCTGGCCGTGAGGGCCGGGCCGTAACTCCGGGTCGGGGACCCGGGATCAGGGACGCGGCCCTGGCCCCGGCCCCGTGGGCAGCGGCCGCTGCCTTGCGTGCGCTGCCCTTGTGCGGGTGGAGCTGGCGGTGAGGCCTTGCCCGGGTGGGGGCTGCCACCCGGTTCCCATCAGAGCGGCCGTGGCCGGGCCGTTAGGGACGGGCGTGTCCGGCCCCGGGGGCTCGGGCAGGGCGGGCAGGACAGGTCCCTGCTGGAGTGTTACAGCAAGGACCGCAAACGCGGGCCCTGTGACGGGCACTTAGGCACACAGTGGGGGCAGGACGGGGATCCCTTACACTGAGAGGGTTTAAACATAAGTATTTACACGTAAGTTTCCCCCAACGGGCACAGTTTGGATCCTGCCTGGAGCGTGAGACTGGCCTGGGTGACCTTTGGCCTGCTGTGCCTAGGCTGCTGTGGAATAAAAACGTCTTGGAACCATTGGAGTAGCTCTGGGATATTAAAATGGGTGTTTTTTCAGGGTGTGTGCTCTGTAACACGGGGTCTGAATTTTAAAACTGTTTTAATTGTTTTGGTACAAGCCTGCATATGGCTCTCTGGCTAGAGAACTGATAGAACGACACGTTGCACAAGGCCAGGAACGGAACGCTGAGCAAATGGGATTTGGTACATAAACACTGTTTGGAATGTTGCCTTAAAATGTTTAAGTTCAGTGCTTGACTAACACTTGCATTAGGAGTGATCTTTGACAGAGCTCTGACGCCACCCACCTTCGGGAGAGTCTGGGTTTATGCCAAGTTCTGCAGACACAATTTCTTACGGCAAAGTTATTTATTCTGCAGTGTTTTTCTGCTAGAACTAACCCAGTCCAAGTGCGGCGCAGGGGCAGAGCTGCCTGCACCGGTGCTTCTCAGTTTGCCTGCCAAAGGAGGATAATCTGCAGAGGCATTTGTGTGCTGGAGTTGTCTCTGGAAGAGGCTGCTCCGTGCACAGCCCGGCAGAAACCTTTAAGTGCAGATAAGTGTCCAGAGGACATGCTGCCGCAGTGTTCCTGCTCCCTGTGATCCTTTGAATTAGTTTGTTCTCTGGGAGTAGCATTGTTAAGGGATGGACTTCTAATTTTCTCTCTTTTCTTTCCCCCAACCCTGCCTTAAAATGATCCAGCCTGGTCCACTTTGTTTTTCAGCAGCCTTTAGGGCATTTCTATGGTGGAAGTATCCAAAATACTGTCCCAGAAACTTCAGTGTAGGAGTCCAGCTACTAGAGGTGAGAGAGCAGTGTTGCAAGTTCTTGCAGGCTGCTCTCTGTGTGACCATGTATTTCCCAAATTTGAAGGGATACAAATACGATTCTTTGGAAGAAATCAGCTGGAAACAATTCCTGGTGAATTGTCAGAACAGCCTTTGAACCCCCAGTGTTGTCCCTCTGTCCTGAAGCAGCGTAAGAGCAGGGCTGGTGCTACTGCTACCAACTTATTCATTTTCCCAGTGGAGAATTCCTTTAGCCTGAGCAATAAAACACCTGGAAAACTCCGTCACCCCCAAACCTGTCTCTGTCTGCTTCTGCTTGGGTTGGGCAAGTGGGGTTGAAAGCACAGCAGCCATACCTTGAGAATTTGTGAGGCCGTGGATTATTTGGATTATTTTAGGGGTAATAGTCAGCCTTTCTATGTGCTAATCCTCTGTGCTAATGACTCCCCCCGTGGCGTTTATAACCCACCTCAGCTCTTACACTCAGCATTCTCCTCTGAGAAATAACGCTCGACTCGTGAGGGAGGTGAATCAGCTCTAATTAAGATTTGTCGAGCACTTTGTTGATGAGTTCTCAATAGCTGGTTGCTATTTTTTATGAACACGCAGATATTCTTAGCACCTGAAGTGGGAAGTGACACAACGCTGGGGATCTCTGGGAAGCAGCCCCGCGAAGGGAGACGGCGCCTGCTCACCGAGGCTTTGTCAAATCCATTCTAGCTGCGGTTCATGAGGCAGCTCAGCAAAGCCCCAAATCCCTCTGAGTCTTTGGGAAATCTGAAATTTTCCTGAGAACTAAGCCCTGCTTTTGCATGAGATTTGTAGCTTTTGGCCCCTTGCTGGATTTCTCCCAACCTGCTAGTTGGGTTTGCTGCAGCTGTGTCCCGGTGCCACCAGCTGCTGTCGCCTGCTTTGTAACACCTTGTGGCAATGGCTTCAATGGCTTTCAACAACTGTCCCCTCAAATTAAGGTGTCTGGGGGGGGCAGGACTGGGTGATGGCCCTTGGGGGCTTCAGGTAGTCAAGAGGTCGGTGGGGCTGTGTGGGGTGAGAGGGGAGGAGGGAAGCTGGGGAGCCGTGCCCTTCCCCAGGGCAGCATCCCATTCCCTGCTGGCTTCTCTGCTGCAGCAGCGAGGTGGCAAATGAAGCTTGATGAGCTTTGCTTGTGAGGGATGACGAAGGCGTGAATGGAAACGGTCACGGTGGTGCTGGGTCTGTGTTGCGTGTGGGTGCCCCTCAGCAGGATGAGGAGCTCTGTGGTATTTTGGAGAAAGACAAGGCTGTTCATTTGGCTTTGTCACTGCTGTCAGGAAAATTAATCCACAAACATCAGAGGTTTATGTCCAAGAAGGAGACAGAGGAGTCCTTTGACTTTATTCCAATAAAGGGAGAAGCCATGGGGCATTCCCCTGGGGTCTCTCCAAGTTTTGGAGGATGCAGCCTCCTTCTTATCCCAATTTCCCGGCTGCATTTCCCTCTCTCTTTCCCCTTTGGCTGAGGCACCTGAGAGGTTCAGACTTCCCGGTACACCTGATACCAAGGATTCCCCTCTAATGTATAACCCTCCCCTTTAATTTTTAATTCTTACAGAATTTAGGGGTTTTCTTTCATCTTAAAATGTCTAATTTAATTTATCAGCAAACTTAGAGTTTATTTGTAAAAGCAAATATCTTTTTCCATTCATCAATCACTGGAATCCTTCCCACTGTTTCTTTTATCTCCCAGTGCTGGTTTTATCTCCCAGCAGACCCACAGCTTGTTTGTAAAGACAACTCCACTATTCCTCTCACTGCTGTAGGAGTAGCTAGATGGAGGATGCTAAAATGAAATACAAGGTTGGAACAGCCTCCTTGTCCATGGCCCTGTCCTGAGCCAGGTGAGAGACACTCGGCTCCAGGCTGGACAGTGGTGGATGGTAGTGCAGATATGCACAGGGCCCAGTTTCCTCTGGGCCTTGATGGAATCCCAGTCTCAGCCTGACAGCTCATCTAACTTGCCCTTGCAGCAAACTGAGCAGCCAGTTTGTCTCTTGCCTTCATAGAACAGGGAGCCCCATGGCTAGTTGTCCTTGTAAGTAAAAATGTTAAAATCTGAGAGCTGATACCGGCCCTGGGTACCAGGGAGCAGGGATGGAGAAACCCCTCCACAACTGGTATGGGACAGCATATTTTATACTGCTGACTGCTCTGCTGGCTACCCAGACCCTCTGGTTTGTCTGTGACTCAGAGGTGATACCCAGCACGGAGCCCAGAACTGGGTATTTTATGTTCCTGGATCACAGAATGATGTTCAGGTCTTTGGAGCTGTGGTATCACAGCGCTGGCACATTCAGTCTGGTCCCCAGTTTTCCCCAGGTTCCCTCTGTCTGGAGAGCTTTCCTCTGGACTCTGTTTGTGTGCTTCATCTCTGTTTGTGCTGTTTCCAAGTGTGCTTCTTTGTGCTGTTTTCCTTGATTTTCTTTTTATTGATTTGTGGGTGTTTTGGGAACTTTTCTTCAGTTTATCAATTCCGATCATGACCTCCAGAGTGCTTCCAGCTCTTAACTCTTGGGCATCCTTTCAGGTTTTATAAAAGTGCTTTCTCTTTCATTGTTCAAACCATTAATGGAAAGGATGAACAGAAGCAGACCTGGGCTGAGCTCCCAGGGCCCATACACAGGGATTTCTCCTGTGGTGACAGGGAATTGCTGATAGCTACCCCTCAAGTGCATGGGGTGGAGTTGCTTTGGTTGGTCTTTTTTTTTTCTTAGTTAATAATGAGCACTGGGCCTCATTAAGGTGAGCTCACCCAGACCCAGCTCCTCTGGCTTTTGAAAGCATCAGATGGATAGAGTGAAAAGCCTGCTCTGTGCTGGTCAGAGGTGTGATGAGCAGGTCTCTGTAGTGGGGGATTGTGCTCTCCTTCTGAAGGCTTAGGTGATTTTTAAGAGCTTTCATGAACTTCGTTTACCTGGGGCTTCTTGCTGATGCTTGCTGGGACTGGCACAGCTCCGAGGCAATCCTCAGCCCTGCTTCCCTCTCAGAGCACCCTCAGCAGTGGGCTGTGCATGGGGCAAGTTGTGTCCAGCATCTCCTGATCCCCTTTGTTTCTCCATAGGTCTCTCCTCAGTGAGAGTTGGGCTTGTCTATATGTGACTAAGTTAGCAAAAATACATTTTTCTCTTCAAGCAATTCCAAGTTCCTTGTGTGGTTGCTCTTCTCTGGAAAAGATAAAACTACTTGCTCTGGAGAAATGAATGACACTCATTTTTATTCCTAAATAGTGTGTCGTGGTGGGAGTGGTTGCAGGATACCTCATTGCACCAGGGCACTGCTGTCACCTCAGTGTCAACTGCTTAAGGAAGAGGAGTTACTTGAGCTGAAATAGATTTCACTGGAGCAAATGTCACTGCCAAGCAGGACCAGCTCTACCCTCCCCGAGTTCTGTGAGTCCTGAGCCACTGAGCTCAGCTGCCTGAAGTTTAAGAGTTGGTCCTTTTCTGAAGTGCTCTTCCACCCGCTATTCCATCTTTCTTTGCACATGGGTGTAACTGTGGGGCGAAATTTGGGCCCCACTGAATTTAAGGACAACACAGGATTCCTCTGTGGTGCTCATGTCTTCGTCCTCTCCAGGCTGGTGACTTGTGGTACCCAGCTGTTCACTCCAGCTGTGCTTCAGGGACACCGTCAACAGGATGGAGACACTGTGCCCTCTTTGTTCTCCTGTATTGGTCCATGCCTGATGGTAAAGTCATAGAATCACGGAATATTCCGAGCAGGAAGGCACCCACAAGCATCACTAAGTCCAACTCAGTGGGTGCCCTGACCTAATTTCAGTTCCAGAGGAAAAAATTCAGTCTCCCTAAAACATTCCTATGGCTTCTGTTGGATTCTTCCTCGCTTTTCTCCAGGGGGCTGTGTGCTGTAGTTAAATATGGATGGAAAGGTTGTGTTCCACTCTGGATTACAGCTGAATCTCAGTGGTGGATAAATTGCATCCCAAGTCTAGTTTGCAAAGCCCTTTGGGCTTCATGGGCTGCAGGAAGCTGTGTTTTATTCTAGATGTGTGTTTGCTGATAATTCTATAGGATTTGCAGACAGCAGGTTGTAAGAGCCCTGATTATACTGGTTCCCTGTGCAGTCAGACTCTGCTCAAATAATTCAAGTGCCTGCTGCAGAGAGAGGGGAAGGACGATGGAAGGATGATTTAGAAATCTCTGGAGTAGATGGGAAGAAGATGCATATGTTGATCTGAAGGAGAAACCAAGCCACGTATATGCCTTTAAACATCTAAATAAAAGTCAGGATTTTTTAAATGGTTGCCTACTTTAAGCCCAAATAATTCCTTTAACGAGAGGTTTTAAAGGTTTAACTTAATTTTAGAATTTTTATTTCAAGCATACTTCCATAAAATTAACTTTTTGAATGCAGAATGCTTTAATGTCTTCCGTGTTGGTGCTCATTTGCAAGAAATCTCTGCACAGTTATTTCTTATGTACCAGTTAAATCTATCAGCCAACAGATGTCAAGTGTAGCAAAAATGCTATAATAATATTATCGTCTAATAATAGTTATAATGATTCTAATTACCTGGTGTAGCTTTAGAGAGAGGCAGATTCAGAAATGAGTGCAAAGGAGGTGTTTAACCTTGAACTGCAGAAGCAGGGCACTTCCAGAGGTGACAGTGCTGTGCCCCCTCCTCCCTGTCGGACATCCCACCCCCTTTATGTCCTCCAGCAAACCGGGAGCAGCATTCCGGTGTGTTTTAAACGTTCACACCTCATTCTGGCTGTGCTCAGAAGAGTGCTGGCGAGGATGAGCACGTTTCCTGCAATACCTGGGAGTGTGAAGCCTGCTCATTTTTAACCTCTGTCTGCCCTGCTCTTGCCATGCTCCCCTGCCTGATGATTGTGGCACTCGCGGATTGCTCCCACCTCGGGAAGGCTGCGGAGCCTTAGCAACCTCCATCCTCTATGCAAACTGCTTGCGCTGCTCTTAAGAGTCAGGGGAGGCTTTGCCACAGCCTGGGAAGCACAAAGCCAGAATCTCCTGATGGGAGAGCGTTTGGGGGTGTGCAGGTGAGCGGCTGTGAGTTGTTGATCCCTACAGAGGCTTCGGTGTGGGGGTAGGAGAGCGCTGGGCTGGTGCCTGAGTGCTGTGCTTGCCTTGCCTTCGACAGTCTGGCCCCACAGAGCATTGTCAGTCTCCTTCCCCAACTGCTCCATGTGCCAGCTCTGTTGCATCACTCCCAGTGCCCTTTTAACCACCGTATTTTTCCTTCAGCAAGGATCCTGAGGTGCATTTGCTGTATCCCTGTGGTTTTTGCCTGGTGTTGCTGTGTGGTGTTATTGCCTTGGGGTCGCAGTGCTCCTTGTTGCTGTAGTGTGACGGATCCCCTCATGCCTCAGCTGCTCATTTTAATCCTGTGACATGCAGGGGTGAGGAGTCCCTGGTTCACAGAGGAAGCTCTGCGTGGGCTGGAAGTTGACAGCTTTCAATGATTATATGCTGAACCTTCTTCCTATAAATAATTGATTCACAGGCTGATGAGAACTACAGGAACTTGTCTCTCAGTTGCTGCTCCCTGGCATGGGCTGCAGCTGGAAATCTACTGTTTTCCTATAAAATGGATCCAGAGGTGCCCCTGCAAGGTTTTCTTTATTTCCAGCCTGCTCGTAGGCCCTGCTTCACGGGAAAGCCCTGCCTGCCACCCCCTGCAGCACGCCTTGTCCCAGGGCTTGTGCTGATGAGAGATCTGCCACCTTCGGCCTCCCCTTGGGCAGGTTCAGCCTTTCCTTTGGGCCGGTTCAGCCTTTCCTTTGGGCTGGTTCAGCCTCTCCCTTGGGCAGGTTCAGCCTTTCCTTTGGGCCGGTTCAGCCTTTCCTTTGGGCTGGTTCAGCCTCTCCCTTGGGCAGGTTCAGCCTTTCCTTTGGGGAGGTTCAGCCTTTCCTTTGGGAGGCNCAGGTTCAGCCTTTCCTTTGGGGAGGTTCAGCCTCTCCCTTGAGCAGGTTCAGCCTTTCCTTTGGGGAGGTTCAGCCTTTCCTTTGGGAGGCTCAGCCTTTCCTTTGGGGAGGTTCAGCCTCTCCCATGGGCAGGTTCAGCCTCTCCCATGGGGAGGTTCAGCCTCTCCCTTGGGGAGGTTCAGCCTCTCCTTTGGGGAGGTTCAGCCTCTCCCTTGGGGAGGTTTGCCTTCTTGCTGGAATCTGTGTGTATTGGTGCATCACCATGGAGATGAGACCACAGGAACTGCAGGGCGTAGCCTTTTCCAGGCTCATGTGAAGAAGGACGTGGTAACGGGCTCCTCTTATTTAGGGAAAATGATTTCTTGGAGTAAATAAATTGTCAAAGAACACTTGGCATCAGCCCAGGTGCTATTAAGGAGAAGATCTCCTGAAGCCAGAGCTGTGAGGCTCATGCAATATTCACTTGCTTTGCTGTGTTCCACACCAGACGTTGCCGCTGTGCCCAACGCTGACTCACTGACCCACTTGTGCTTTTACTTACCCCGAGATAACAAAGCTCCTGTTGCTTTTCTCTTCCCCGTGTATATATTTCTCATCTTACCACAACAGCACCTTCCTGCATCCCTTTCCTTGGCCACTGAGTGTCCAGGGTTTCAGTGCTTCAAGTGGTGAGGTTTCTGTTCCCGTGGCTGCTGCTGCTTTGGCCGGGTTTGCAAAGGACATGGAGGGTGTGTGGCAGCAGGTTTCTCCCCCGTGCAGAAATATCTCTCTGGGTTGACAGGTTGTGCCAGCACAGCCCAAAACCCTGTCTGGTCATGCTGACAGTCTTTGGGGGCTGGGGACACTGCCCTTTCCACATGCCTGGCCCTGGCACACCCTTTCCTTGTCTGGTCTCTGGGATACAGAACCCTCCCAACAAGGTCTGGAAGAGCCCTGTGGCACCTCTCTACCTCATTGCCTCCACGTCTCACTCCAGACTTCATCTGTAAACATCTCTTTGCCCTTGCTAAAAACACTGTCTCTTAATTTCTCTCTGCAGGAGTATTATTTAATTTGTAACAGTTTTAGGACGTTATTTGAAAAATCCGATATGAAGCTGTATTTCATTTACTGTAATGATCCACTAATGCAGGCATATTTCAAAGGCAGGCAATGCAGTACTGTGGGGTTTAATTAAATTTTGTTTTTCAAGTAAGCATCAATAGACAGACAATAACAAATGGTGGACAATATGCATACAGAACAAAGTCTCTTCATTTTCCTTTTCAAGACTGTGGAAGTGAAAATGTATAGCCCTTAAAATGGACTTGGCCTGCTCACAACTGCTGCTTTAGTGTAGTTAACTCACTTCAAGAGGAGTTTTTTTCTTCTTACTCTGCCTTAATTAATTTTCTTGCTCTCTTCCTGCCTACAAAATAAACTGTTACACTGTGGAAAATTTCCAGCATCCGGAGCCGTGGGTGATCTAAGTGCTTCTGCAAGTTCTGGACGTAGTTTTGAATATTATGTTGGTAACTAGTGTGTGATGGCTCCTCCAGATGGGCCCTCCTGAGTGTGACAGAACAGAAGGGCTGGGTGTGAGGTTCCTGTCTCTGGGAACTGGACATGGCATGTGCCAGCCTTGGAAAGAGGGGAAAATGGTGTTGCTGCCATGGTTGTACTCAAATCAGGAACCAGCAAGTGGCTCTGAGTGCATTTTGTTCCTTTTCTCCCAGCAAGTCTGGGGTAATCAAGTACAGAGTGTATGTGGGGAACCTTGGGAAGAGTGTTCCATGTCAGCAGGAGGCTTCTGGAGCCATCCTAGTACTCACAGCGTGGCACTTGGACACGTGTTCTTGGGTAAAGATATTTGTCAGTGCTGCTGTAAATGGGCTCCTTTGTTCAGGTTTGAGGAGCAGGGTGAGATGGGGTGGCTGAGGCAGATTTGGTTTTCTCCAGGTGTCTGGAGAATTTACCATTGTTCAGGAATAGAATGTTTGCTGAGGAACCCAATGTGAGTGTGACTCCCACTGCACTCCAGCCCTTTGATTCTCTCTGAAATCTCTCAAAGGCAGAGAGCTGAAGAAAGCATGAATTTTTCAGAGGAAGAGTCTCCATTTAGAGTTGTGAGTTCAAGCCATGTCGTGGGTTGATGCATAAAGCTTTGCCTGCTTAACCTGCCTTCAAAGGCTGGGGGCAAGGGCTGTGCCTGGAGCTGGCAGTGCTTTCCACCACTGACCTGGGCTGGATCACAGTCCAGAGAGCTGTTGGCTGGAAACTGGAGCATGCAAAGGCTGGGAATCTGTAGGAACCTGAGTGCTGATCTCTGCGCAGCTGTGAGTGCCTGAAAAGCATTGCTGTAAATGACAGACTGGAGTCTGTGACCTCCTCCTCCTCCCTGGGATCTCGGTGTAACACTTCCCGCGTTCCAGGCACAGCCTGTGTTTGCTCCTTGCTGGAAGCAGTGCCACGAGTCCTTTACAGCTCCCCTGGTGCTTGGGCCGGCTGAGTGTTGTGTTCTGAGCCGGGTGAGAGGCTCCTGGGACAGTGGATGGGGTCCTGTGCTCCGTGCCAGTCCCTGTGGCTGGAGAGGAGTCCTAGCACAGATAAAAGGGGTCTAAATATAACTCATCATCAGGCACCGGATGCTCTTTAAATAAACTGGAAAACCCCCAAACAGCTGAGGTTTGTACTGGCCCTGCTGATGCTGGGGGAATGCCCTGTGCCTGACTCCCCGTTCTTCCCTTGTTGCTTGCTTTAGGCTGCCAGAGTTCCCATTTGCTCACTTCTTTCTTTTGACAGGCAGGAGGTTGCTTTCTGGTGACTTGAAGCAACACCTCCAGCTTGTCCTTCCTTTGCATCTCCTGTCTTTCTCCCTGTGGCTGCTCTTTCTTTGCCATAAGCTAATCTCCTCCCAGCCAGGAACCTCAGGCCTCTTGCAGACTCACTTTTTTGGGGCTATTATCCATCATCTAGAGAAGGAGTGGCTTTCCTGGCTATGGCAGGGCTTAGGTGGCTGCTCCCAGATGGAGCCCACTGGGACATCTGGAGCCAGTGGCTGAGGCCTGGGCTGAGGGATGTGCCCTCTGTGCAGACCAGGGAATGCTTGAGCCTGGTCTTTGCAGGAGCAGGTGAGTGATTTGAGATCCTCACAGTACTGCTGGCATGATTTACTCTTGTAGAAGTGCCCACAGCAGTTTTAGGGGTTTGTTCTGCCCAGCAGGATCACAGACAAGGACATGCCCGGGTCCTGTGTTTAGTGGTTCTTTCAGGACTGCACAGCAAACGGGACCTGTGAGGGGCATCAATGCAAGGGCACAAGCCCAGTGCAAAGCAAACTGCAGTGGTGCTTGGGAGTGAACAAAACAAAAGTCTCTAGGACTATTTAAAAGGAAAAATTAGTAATCTGTAATTCAATTTTGAGGGAATTCTTGTAGCAGGAGAGCATGTGCTGCCTGGGAGGGAAGAAGCGCTTGCTCAGACAAGTGATAATCCATTACAGCCCATTCCAGACACTTGACAGGTATCAGCCTTCCTCAGGCCTCCGTGGCATGAGTGAGGTGCTGTGCCACTGGATGAGGAATGTGGAGTTTCTGGACTATGCAGAGTGATAATTTAAACACCAAATCCTTGTTCCTAATAGGAGCTGCTGGTGGCTTCCTGGCGTGGCGGTGCTGCACAGGAGCTGATGTCTCGCAACAAGAACGGTGCTGGGCTCCACAAGCACTCGGGGCTGGCACTGGCCAACCCGCTTTCTTTGGATTTCTCCTTTGGAGTTTGGCAGCCGTCTGCTTCAGGGAGCACAGAGGCCTCATAAGGGTTTATTTGATCTGACACATGACAAATTGTTTCTGCTGGCGGCTACTTGAGGCGCAGTCTGTTTGCTGGCAGCCGCGGCTCTGCGGGCGCTGGGAAGTGGAGGAAGGCAGGCCTGCCTCCTCCTCTTAGGAAACATCCGTGCAGGGAGTGTTGTTTTGACCCCCCTGCCATCCCAGCCTCCTTTCTGCTGGTTGATGATGGTGCTGTTGGCATGGATTATTAATGGTGTTTGTGTACTGGGAGTGTCTGCAGGTGCTGGTTGTGGTTCCCGTGGCACGTTGGCTGCGAGGCAGAGGAGAACCTGTGTTCTGGAACCAGACCCAGCTGCCGTTAAAAATGCTTTGTTAAGTTCCTTTTTTTAGGACACCCTTTTAGCTCTGCAGTGAGGAGCAGAATATTACATTCCTCAGCAGAATAAAAAGTACATGTCCCCTGTGAGATAGTGTAAATACATTTTATCTGTTCTATTACCTGCAGTTTTCAGAATATGTCCCCTAAGCATTTTAATCTTGTTTCCCAGAGTTGTCTCAGAGTGAGGAATTGCTCCTATTTGCAACTTTGGGAATGATTACTTGTTCATTAATTTCTTCCCTTTCCTGCTGTCCATCTATTATTGCTTCCAAGAGAAAAAAAAACCTCTCCGTAAATCTCCACCGAAACAGGGCTGAGTGCCTGATTAGACAGAGTTATGTGTGCTGGGAACTCGTTCCTGGGAGATCATCCTGGAGCTGTGGGTGGAGCCCTGGGTGTCGCTGTTCAGTGCCCTTGGGCACGCAGAGCCCGCCAGGTGATGCCTTTCCCTTGGGCCTAATTTTAAGAGCCAGACACGGTTAGGGGATAAAGGGATTTTATGTCGGTATTTAATA
Organism: Tichodroma muraria; assembly: GCA_013390105.1. NCBI lineage: Eukaryota > Metazoa > Chordata > Aves > Passeriformes > Sittidae > Tichodroma > Tichodroma muraria. The sequence continues at coordinate 127,094 of WAAG01027674.1, read as the reverse complement.
AGGACCTTTTTGGTGCCCACGTGGTGCCAAGGTGGAATGTGCCACAACGCACACTCACGATGGAGCGCATATACAGCTTTATAGACCTTCCAAATTAGCGTATTTAACAAAGATGCCTCAATGAGAGGCTTGAATGAACAGTGTGATATCTTCCTGTTCCAAAGTGTTCCTCTCTAGATGGGCTTAATTTTAGTTTACAGGATGTGTTTTAGAGGGAACCTTGGTTTCTCAAGATAGCGTAGGGCTTTCTGACCTCCAACTGTGAGACCTTTAGGATGTTTGGTTTTCTGGCCTAACAGAATGCCAGGTTTATGCTAAATTATCAGACTTAAGGAATTACAAGTGTGCATATTAAGGGCACTGAGAATACATAAAAGGTATATAAAAGAAAAGGCAAAAAATTGTCATGGCATCACAGGTGCCTGGGCTGGCTCCCTGCTCCTTGCCCTGGGATGAACAAGCCCAGAAGGCAGCATGTGCCAGGGCAGCTGGGCACACCTGGAGCACAGCTGGAGCACAGCTGGAGCACAGTGGCGAGGCAGGAGCTGGAGGTCAGGGCAGCTCCAGCACCCGAGCAGGGCTTTGCTCCTGCTGTGCTTTGCCTGCAGTGCCGGGGCTGTTATGAAACAGGAACGAGACGGGACAATGCGGAGCAGTTCCTGCTGCCACGCTTTTGTCCAGCAGCTAAAAGCCAGTTCAAAGGGTTTTGTGGAAGCCTTGTTTGCTTTGGTCTTTTTTTGCTCTTTCTTTAAGTACAGACCTAAAAGAGCTGGAGACTGGAGGCCACTGTAATTATTATTTCTTCCTGAATAGCACAATAAATGTACCATTTGTTCCATAAATGACAGGGTCCTTGCCTCGGAAAACATATGCAGCCTGTTCCCACTGCTGTTCCCTTTGACATGTGAGGAACTGCCCCTGCCTGCCTCTGGGCGCGTGGAAATTTCTCACTCTCTCACTGGGGTCAGTGCCAAAACTTGTCTTGACATGTGATGTGTGTGGTCACTGGAAGTCACTGTGGAGGCTGTCGCTGAAACAGCCTGGATTCACAGAGCAGCTTCATTTAGATGGCAGCTGATGGAGGAGCTCTGCAGAATAGCTAGGGATAAAATCTGTGTGCAGGAGGGGACAGCTGAGGTCTGTGGTCATTGTGGCAGAAGCTCAGACGTGTATGGATGTGGTCTGGCAGACCTGTGGTGGATGTGCCATGTCCCCACCAGGATGCACAGGCAGCTGCTCAGGCTGTTCTGGTGTCTCTCAGCAGAGAGGAAGGTGCTGCAGGTGCATCTTTGATCAGAGCTGAGGGGTGTGTGGGAACAGCCTGCTGCTCACTGTGACAGTAGATTTCGAGCTCTTGGCTTTGCCAGTCACCTTACAGCAAACACCACGACATGGAGAGTGAAAGTCCCTGTATCCTTTGGCTGCTGCATGGGTGTTTGCAGAGCCAGCAGGTGCAGTGACAGCCAGGACTGTCAAAGGAAGAACCCTTTGTGGACCAGTGCTGCTTAACTATTGAGATATGCCAGTCCATGAAATGGCTCTTTGTAGGGTGTCTCACCAAAAGGATTTTCCTTTTGAGTATCTGGATCTCCTGCTGTTGGTCTGAGCTCCAGATGAGAAACAGTGCATTGACTGGAAGGTACTGAGGTTACAGAGTAATTGTCCCTTGGAAGAGAAAACTGGAGGAAACCCACTCAGTTCTGGTCACATCTCTGTTCTCCTTCCTCAGTGCAGGTTTTGGAGTGCTGTGGCTGAGGGGCAATGGGATGGAGCTAAAGTACTGCTCCTGAGGAGCAGGGAGCCTGGTCATGGAGCCCAGGAGGGACCTATGGACTGGGAGCTTTACTCCCTCTTTAATTCTCTCTCCATAACCCGTCAGTGCAGATCTCCGTGGGGCAGCGGAGCGTTCCCCGTGACAGGAGCCCGGCGCGGCGGCTGCGGTGGTTCCAGGGGCACGCACGGGGCCCCTGGTGGCACAGGCATTCACAGCAAAGCTGTTTCATAACCTCTGCTGGGATTCATGAGACGTTCAGAGACAGGTTCTCCACTTAGTCAACGTTTTATAGGGATTTAGGGCTGAGGAGCTCTTTGAAGCACCGATGCAGCTGGTTCTGCCATGACAAGGTGGAGATGAACGCTGGCGTGACTTCCATTCCCCAAGGAAAATGCTCTTTTGCACGGATCACAAGCTGTGGCTCTGCTGCTGTTTGAAGAGGCCAGAGGAATCTCAGATCCAGGTGCTCAGTGCCACATCAAAGCCTCCCCGCCTGAAGAAGCTGAGGTGCTGGGGAGCTCCAGCTCCACGTCCTTTGTGTTTGGGCAGCAGAAGGAAAGAAGATCCCTGAACCAGGAGTCGCTTGGGGGATCAAAGCTCTGCTTAGCAGAGGCTGATGGGGCAAAAAGCGAGGATGGCAGCAGGAAGGACACACCCTGCGGAAGATCTGGGCCATCTGATAACAGACCTCCAGAGGGGCCTGGGAGACCTGCGCTGCTGGAGGAGTGGGGCCAGCATCTCCCCCAGGGAGGCAGGCCTGCAGTGTCTTGGGCTTGACTGGAGCCATTCCGTTGTGCCTGAAGGATTGTTTAATTAAAAAGAATGCTGCACCATCACATTTCAACTGTTTTCTCCATACATTGCTGCAAGTAACATCTAAAATAGCTCTAAAAGGCAACAAACCATTCCCCAAAGTAGGGGTGGCAGATGAAGAACAGGAGAGGGAAGGAATTATGTTCTCTTTCAGCTTTCTGTGTTTGTGCATTTGCTTCTGCATTTGCAGCCCTTGGGGCTCATTTTAATTTAAATTTCCTTAGGAAAAACCCTGCTGAAGGAACGTTGCTTGCAGTGGCTGGCTGTTTTGCTTTGGCTTTGTCCTGGGGAAGCTTTGATTGTTGGGGAGCATGAGTTGCTTTTCAGTCTTGGTGGGAAATGCCTGGATAGAGGATTGACAACCACCCAAGAGTCACTCCTGGGTGATGGGACTGGCAGTCTCTCAGTTCTCCCTTCATGCTCATTCCTGTCCCAGGGTTTATTTGATTGCTTAACAAAGGCATCCTCTGTGACCACTGTGAAAGGACCAGTGCAGGGAGGAAAAAAAGCAAACTTGCATCAAGCCTTTCATCCAAGCACAGGAAGATATTGCTGCTGACCTCAGTGGAAGCAGCCTTGGTTGTAACTGGTGTCTGTGTTGGGAATGGAGCAGCTGAGCCCCAGCGTGGAGATTGACGTGTCTGGATTGATGCAGGGACTGGGGACAAAGCCAGGACTGGTCCTGAGGGAACCTGTGTGGCAGCGGGTTGTGTTCATCCCCAGAGAGCTCCTTATTCCCCTCCAGGGGAGGGTTTGGTTTGAGATTGGCTTGCTGGGGCTTTTTTCCAGGTGTTGGTGCCAGTCTGGCAGCTCCTGAGTGGGTTTGACTCCCGAGGTGGATCCCAGTGGCCTCTGCCTTTTCAACTGGGAGCTTGCCACAAAACTGGAAGCATGTGGGAGCCGAGCCAGGGCTGGACGTCCAACCAGGCATTCCATGCAACCAATCCACAAGCTGCTATGCCATGTTATTCCTGGCCACATACCCAGAGCACGCAGCAGGCAAGCCCGACGTTTGCTGCCTGTGTGCCATCCTGCTCCCTGCTGCTCCCCATCCCCCGAGTTGTCACGGGGAGTCACAGCTGTCACCACTGCCTGGTGCTCTGTGGAGAGGTGAGAAAATGCATTTTTCATAAAGCTCACGGTTCACGGTTCCTGGCAGATTGATAGGGCAGCTGGAGGAGTCCTTCACGTGCCCACTGTTGGGGCACCTCTGTGCCAGGTGCTCTGCAGGGAGTGGCAGGGGGTTCCTTGGCTTGGCAATCCCCACGGGAAACCTCCAGGCTGAGCTGGGGCTGGCAGGGAGGGTCCTGGCTGGGACAGGCTGAGATACAGCCATGGGGAGGGATGGTTGTACCGGGCAGGCAGTGTGGTGTGGGTGCTGCTGTGGGAGTCATGTGCTGGATCCATCACTGCTGGATTTCTATAACACTGAGCAGGAATTATGCATGGTTTCTTGACCTCTTAACTGAGTTTCTTCATAGGGAAGCCGGCATCTGACAGGGGAAGGAGGTCCTTATTCCCTGTGAGAACCACGGGTGAACAGCAGGAACTTGGAAAATACAAAAAGCTCTTTCCAGAGAGGCTGGGAATAAGCCAGTTAAATCTTTGGCAATTTGTGGGCCCAGCTGCAGTGGGACATCAGGGTTCTCTGGGACCTTGTTAGTGCAGCATGTGCTTATTTTCCTGTTAGATTCTTCAAGCTTGGGAAAGCAGAGAGGATAAAAACACGTGGAATGCTGGCAGACTCCTGGGATAGTGTGAGGCAAGGTGTCACCTTGCAAATAGGAACTAATGGAAGGGATAGATCTGAGTGGGGGGAGAAAACATCTCTTATTGTATGTGCTGTGCATGGGAAATTTCAGCAAGGGCTGGGAGAAGGGAATAGGTATGGGTAGGATGAGAGGTGTTTTTGGCTGGGGTTTGGGGTGGTGGGGGGGTGAGGAGGAAGGGGAAAGCTGTTTCGTGGGATTGAGGTCAGGCAGCCTGACGGCTTTCAGAAAAATGTTTGTCCTGAAGGTCCCTGCGCATCTCTCTTCTCCAGGCAAGTGCTAAAGTCCTAAATTGGTGCAAATCAGCACCAGCGCTCTGGTGTGGGCTCAGAGGTCCCTGCCAACCCCAGAGCTCTGAGGAGCCAGAGTGTTACGTGGTGTGCAGGCAGTGCAGAGCCCTGCGAGAGCAGCTGCCAGAAATTCAGATAGATGCACTGCTTATAAATAATAAATGATAAATTCAGCCTCTGATCTCCGAGGCACGCTCCATGCTGGCAGAGAAGATCCCCCATCCTGGACTCAGCGGTCTCTCTCTGGCCTGCAGGGTCTGAGGGATGCTGGGGAGGCAGCTCGTGGAATTGGGGTCACACTGGTCACGGTGGTGCGTGGCCCCTTCTGCCACCAGCACTAATGAGCATGGCCGCTTGTGCCAGGGCTGCTAACGAGCGGTGGGGAGGGCGAGGGCAGCCTTGCTCAGCCTTCAAACCACCCAAGCACAAAGCTGTGCTCCTGCCCTCTGGAGAGCAGCGTTTTGTGTGAATGCAGCTTGCTGAACGAATTAATTAAGTCAATTTAAATGACAGACTAAACGCTGCTTAGTGTTAAGCTAAGTTTAGTCGTTGTGCGAGTTGTGTGAACAGCAGGGTCAGGGTTGCTGTGGCCGGGTAGAAGGGGCGACTCTCGCTTTATCCAAGGGATGCACAGCAACCCCCTCCTCTGCTCTTGAGGGAGCTGTGGCAGTGCCGCTGAAGCTGCCGGTGCCAAGGGCTGCCCCCGCCGTGCCCGGGCACTGCTGGGCTGTCTCCTGCTGCTGGATTCATCTCTGTCCTGCTCCTGGTACCTGGCAGTGCTCTTGGAGCTGTGTTGGGTGGTGTCACGGCCAAGCTGCTGCTCCAGGGGCTGATATGAGCTGATGGCTGCACAGGTAGCCTGGAGGGGTTATTAATATTTATTGTTATTATTTGTTAGCAGCGGTTACAAAGGTTGCATGAGTGCTCGGTAGATGCCAAGCTCTGTAAACATGTGTTTATGCCATGGTTATCCTGCCCCTCCCACCCTGTGTCCATGTCCCAATTCCCTCCTGTGGGCTGCTTCCAGTTTGGAGCAGGGCTTCTGCTGCAGGTGGGAGCAGGACCTGCTGCCTGTGCTCAGGCTGGGCCCAGCCAGCCCAGTTTATTCCTGCAAACCTCAAAACGTGGCTTCCTTGCTGCGTGGGTTCTCCGTAGGCAGCAAGGTGTTCCCACAACTTTTCCCTTTGTGTAGGAGTGTTTTTAACACGCCAGAGCAGAGTCCTAGTAGGAGTAAATGATGAGGAGCAAGTAAGAAGAATAAATGGTTTTTTTTAAAGCAATTTCATAAGCAACATGAATGGAATGGTCTGTATGGCAGCTACTCCCTCTCCACTGAGACCGTGGAGGTGTCAGGGTGCTTGCAAACAACTGCTGCTCCCTGGGCTGGCTTACCTGTCTGGGGCTTTGTGCCCAGCTGGGACTCTCTGGCAGGGCTTGGAGCTCTCACTGTAGTGGGTTCCTGTGCTGGGTTGGGGATACCCATTGGAGGCACGGGGGTGCTTTCCTGAGGACAGGATGCCTGGAGGAGCAGAGCTGCTGGGATCATCCCAGGCACTGACCTCAGGTGATGGTGTATGCACGTGGTCCTGCTTGAAAGCACAGGACTGTGCAGACCCAGCTAGTGACTGGGGAAGGGCTTTAGTCTGTTGCCTCCCAATAATCCTCTGTGGCCTCCCAATAATCCTCTCTTTGCCCACCAGCTGCTTCCTCTCCTAGGCACAGGCTGAATTTCAGCTCCAAGCCTCCTCTTTCTCCTGGTGGTGTAGCTGTACAATCATCGAGCAGGAGGGACAGCTGGCCACAGAGTGCTCCCAGGGTGTCTGTAGCATACCAGCAAACATGAGTGCTCCACACAGACCTGGGGACCCTCTTGCTCAGAGGAGGAAGATTGCAGGTGAGGTCAGCTAAATTTCCTTCTCTTTCTCCGTGCACTGCACATCATTTAGCCTGTCACATTGGGCTTGGCCGTGGATGCCTCCCACTAAAAGGACATTGTGTGTGAAGGGGATTTTGGCTCGCTGTGATGGCACTCTGTGTCCTGAGAGCCTCTCCAATCCCACAGCCCCTGTGCACGGCTGGCTGGACATCATTCCCTGAGCTGCTGTTGCCCAGGAAACTTCCCCTTCAGCCGCAGAGGCTGTGAGTGCCGGCAGTCTCTGTGCCGTGGTTCAGTTGGAGGTGCTTGGGTCGCGTTCCTCGAGGTTTTCCATCTCTGCCCTGCACTCAGCAAGGGAGCTCTGACAGTGGTTTGTGCTGGGAGGCACACGATGTGCTGCTGGTGCTCCCATTGCCACCAGCCATATGGGTGAGGGGTGGCTGAGCGGAGACCTGGCCTGAATTAGTTCATCTGCAGGCAGTTTTGCAAGACTGCAATACCGATCCTGCTCCTTCAGGTCCTGCTCCTTCAGGTCATCCCTAATGAAAACAAGGATTAATTGGTATTTTTGTATCAGCACTGGTGTAGCAGCAGGACCAGGGCAGTGCCCATCCCCTGTGCTGGCACTGCTGAGGGACCTCCAATCTTGCGTCCAGTTCTGAGCTCTCATGGCAAGAAAAACATGGAGAGGTTGGAGCATGTCCAGGGAAGGAATGCAGCTGGGGAAAGGGCTGGAGAGTCAGTGCTGTGAGGAGCAGCTGGGAAAGGGGCTCAGCCTGGAGAAAAGGAGGCTCAGGGGGACCTTCTCCAGGAGTGTGGAGCCCAGGGATTGGCAGGGGCTGCCCAGGGAGGTTTGGAATGCCCATCCCTGGAGGTGTCCCGGGAAGGCCTGGAGGTGGCACTGAGTGCTCTGGGCTGGGGACAAGGTAGAGGATGTGGCACAGCTTGGACTTGATGGTCTTGGAAGTCTCTTCCAACCTCAATGATTCAGTCATTCTGCTTCCAGCTGGCTGCAAAGCCGGGGGCTGATGACAGGGCTGAGGAGCTCCAGGATGTCTGTGTGCTCTCCTGGAGCAGCAGATCAGAATTCAGATGAGGCTCCAGCGGACTTGGTGGAGTGGCACAGGACAGGCAGCGTGGGCTCTGTGCCGGGACGTGAAAGCGCGGAGCGCTGCCAGCAGCAGGAGGCATTAATGAAATGTGCTCCTCTCGCTGGCTTGCTTTGAGCTGTCACCTGTGACTACGGGAGCTGCGTTCCCGGGGCTGTGCAGCTCCCTGATGCACAGCTCTGCCATCAGTGGAAATGTCCCTGCTAATGGAGAGCACAACTCCGGGCTGTTGTTTCTGCCGCCGCTGGCGCAGACGGGGATTTCTGGAGCTGCAGAGCAGAACCTCCCAGCCAGCAACATCTCCTCCTCTGACAGGAGGATTACTGCCAGCAATGGAGACTTCTCGGAGTCTGACCCTTTGCTCTTTCCCTTTTTCTTACTTTTCTTACTTGATTTTGCTTTTCTTACTTGATTTTGTTTGCCAAAAAAAGGAATATTAAGAAAAAAATCAGTCCCTCTGCACAAGGGGAATTTGTGGCCTTCCCAGTCCGGTTTTGCTGCTGCCTGGCTGCTCTATGTGGGTGCTGCTGGATCCCCAAAGATGCCCTCAAATCCAAGCAAACATTCCCTGTGCAGGTGGGGTCACCACGACCACCCTTTCTGCTTTGCAGGCTGCAAGGGTTGTTTCTGAAAATCCATTGTGTCCACAGAACGTTCCGTGTGGAAATCCTGTCCTGCCCCCGGCGTGCGTCTGTCTGTAACGAGACGTAAGCCTGTGCAGGCTGCTCTGCAGGAGCTCCAGAGCCCCGTGTTGCACATGTTGGCTCCTCCTGCCTACCTGGGACCGAAGCAAAGTGCTAATTGTTGTGCAGATGTCATCTGCCAGGCAGGCAGGAGGCTGGAGGCTTGAAAGAGGCTGTGCTGTCATTTGCTGCCAGCCTCTTCGGTACACGTGAGCTCTATTTTTATTGGGAGTGTGCGTTTGCTTTCAGCCACTGCTTTGTTGAATTTTTTTTTTTCTTTTTTCTTTTTATTTCCAGGCTTGCAGATAAAGTTTGAGGGATACATCTATTTTTCATTATTCCAGTTTTGCTGCCTGTTTTATAACTGAAAAAACCTCAACCAAACCCAAAAACCTGTTTCCTGCGTAAAAAGCAACAGGTTTTTCTGAGATGAGAGGGAATTGTGTGTTGTGGTCACCCTGGACTTCAGTCATGACTGTGGCACTGTCCAGAAGGCACGAAGATCTTCTGGGAGCAGAGGGAGTTGGAGCCTGTGCATCGTGCTCTGAGTGTGCCAGCTCAGGAGCCTGGGTGTTGGTTGTAGCCTGGTTTTGCTTGGCCGTGTCCCAGGAGAGGGATAGAGGCTCTGGCCACAGGTTGGCTTATGAAAATAGGGAGCTTTTCTTCTACTCCAGCTGTGGTTTAATAAGGGCTTGTGGGTCCTTGAGATGATTCTTTGACCCTTTAGAAAAGAAGAGACACTGAAGGAGGAAACAGGAGCTGATGCTTTTCTGCACTGTGTGAGTTAAGCAGGGGAGCTCACTGCTTAGAGCTACTGCAGGTGTCAGAAATCCAGATCTGTTTCAAAACCAATTAATGGGAAAAATCCAGTTGATGTGGTAGAGGTGGCTTAGAGGTAGAGGCTGCTGTTCGGGAAGACCCTGGCTCAGGAGTTTTTGAAGAGGCAGAAGTACATCAGATGTGCTGTTACCTCTGCTCCGTGCTCTGTCCCTCTCTTGTCTGCCACTGACCAGTGGGATGTGGTCAGTTGCTTTTTCTTTTTCTGGCAAAAACCAAGCAGGGAGAGGAAGAAGTAACAAAATGGAGTGGAGAGACAATGTACCAGTGAAAGGGTGGAAGGAGAGGAGGCTTCCCTCCATGTCCCTGAAGGCTTCTGGGGACAGAGGCTCTTTGGTGGCAGCAGCTGGTGTTGGCTGCTGCTGTGAGCAGGTTTTCTGCTTTGTGGGACACTAAGCGGTTGCTTCAAGGAGGAAGGCTCTGCTATCTGATGTACCATCCTGATGGACAGCAAAACAAGATATTTCGGACTGCATGTAGGGGAGGAAATTCTTTAAAACCTGGATAGGAGTAGGAGCAGACTTGATGGAGGGATGAGTAATGAAGGAGTGTTTGAACGGAACTAATCAGTCCCATCTTCTTTCGAAAGACCTCATTTAGTTTAATTTAGCAGCGTGTAAATTTAGAGCCAATCAAAGGAAATACTTGTGCAGCCTGTGTGCTGGCAGGCTGCTGCACTCCCTACCCCAGCAGCGAGCTGAAGGCTGTGGGTGGATCCCAGCCTCGTGTGGCGAGGCAGCGGGGGCACACGTGTGCGTGGTCACACTCGCAGGGTGGGCACACCAGCTCCCTGCCCGGGGACTGGCACCCACGACAGCAGAGCCCTTCATTTCCCCCCTCTTTTGTTCAGCAGGAGCTCTGTGGTCGATCAGGGTGGCTCTGTGCCGTGGCTCTGCCCCTGGTCCCCGTGAGCATGGTCAGAGCCAGCTGCTGGCCCCACGGCTCGGGTGAGCCGCTGCTCTGAGCAGCAGGGAAAGCCTTGTGCTGTAGGAACCACCAAGTAAGCCTTGCTGACCTCTGCAAAATGTTGTTTTCCTCAAGAAAAACCTACATATGGATTAGATAAACCCCTGATCCTTGGACAGCTGGTAGTTTTGTTTAATTTGAATTAACGCAGCTACTTCTGTGCTTAAAATGAGGCACAGGCATAAAAAGCCTTCACGGGATTCCACTGCTTTTTATTTTTCCCTGTAGTTGTCATCCGTGGCACTGACACAGTGATTTTAAACAAGTCTTGCAGGTCTCCTCATATTTTCCAGGAGAGCTATTATCCCCTGTGGGGTCAGTATAAGGTGCTTGGCATTACCTGTCACAAACCCCATTAGCAGTGAGCCCGGCTGCCCCCCACGAGCACGGTGTGCTCACACCTCGAGGTGTTGTGCTTCCTGCCGTGTCACACCCTGATCCCATGCTGTGCTGCAAAGTGTTGTGTAAAGAGTTCTGAAACCTGCGAAAATGAAAAGAATTTACTGTTGGGTTTGTTTTGCTTTGCATTTCAGGCTGGTGGCCATGTCCCGCTGGGCCGGGCTGCTCTCCGCCCCTGCCAGAGTCAGCCTGCTGCTGCTGCTGGGTTCTGTGCTCTTCTCCTGCTCCAGCCTGAGCGACAGAGGGCCCGTAAGTTTTGGCTGCTCCAGCCTGATTTCAGACTGATAAAACATGGATGCTTTTTGCCTTTAAGGAAATGCCCGTTGCTCTTTAGGAAAGCTCTTTCTCCTGCTTGAATTATGAAAACAAACCAAACAGGCTTCTGCTGATTTCTGTGTAAGTGAAGAATCGCTTGTGTGGTGCTGCCCGTTTTTGCTAGAAATGCTAATGAAAATGGGGTATTGCAAAGCAACTGTGGCCAGGCAATGACAGCAACACTTAAGTGAACCAAGTCACATCCTTTTATCCTTACTGAGCATTTAAACCCCAGCACTTTTCCTGAGCAGAGCCGGTAAACATCAGCTGTCTCCATTATGTGTTTGAACAGATCCAGCACTGGGAGGCCTGGTGGTAAATTTACAATAGCCTGTATCACTAACTCCCTCTTGGATAATCACAGAGCCGTGGAAATCAGCTAAGTAATAACTGCTTCACTCACTCCTCTTTAGTCCTGTTGAGTCTTGGCTCGGAAAATGTTAACATTGATTTTCATCTGCAGAACCTGGGCTTTTATGGCTGTGATTGTTCCTGAGCTTTAACCATTTTTTATAATTTGAACAATTCTGAGCCCCTGATGCACTCAGCAAAAGCAGGAGTTAAGATCTGGTTTCTCGTGCATTTCTGAAATTGCAATCCCTTTCCACAGCTGAAATGAAAACATTCTGTGGGTTTGTCAGCCATCTTTGTGTGTTACCACAATCACGGAATCGTGGAATTGTTTATGTTGGGAGAGACCCTTATGTCCATTGAGTGCAACCTTTAACCCAGCACTGCCAAGGCCACCACCAACCCATGTCCCCAAGTGCCACATCCACACTATCGTTGCTATTGTGCGTGTTTTGCTCAGGTTGACATTTCTGTTGCTCAGAGAGACTCTTCTAGGCTGGAAATGGATATTTATATGCAAAGCATCCAAATTCTGACAGAAAATATGCATGCATTTTTTCCCAAAGAGTGGAAGAACTGAAGGCAGAATGTGTCCCAGAATTTCCAGTTAGCCTCTGAATTTACTTACATTTTCCCTGTGAAAACATCCTAAGGATTAATATCCAAACACTTCATGAAGTGAGCTGTAACTCTATTCTAATTGCCAATAATTAGGACTAATCATTCCCTGTAGGGTGGTTATCTCAAATTCTTCAGTGGTGACTGAATTGGTGATCTCAGAAGCTGAAAATATTACCTTCAGGAGACACAGAGCTGTGGGGATGATGAGCCTGGACCAGCTCATCTGTTCCTGTTGGAACCAGAACAGCCCAGACCCAGGAGTCAGTGCCTGGTGTGAGAGTACAGGTCATTACTGTGCACTCTCCAGAGTTTTATGTGACTCCCACCAGCTCCCTAGGGAGGCTTTCCGTTGAACAGCAAGGTTTCCCTCGCAGCAAGGATTTATTTTCCCTGCTGTTCTCCCCTGTTCTTCCCTTGGTGTAACGTCGAACCACTCGTGCTGGCTGCTCTCCCACACCTCTGCAAGCCTCGTGCTGCACTTGCCATGGAGGTGGTGATTAAATCCCTGCCTCATTGTTTTAAAGGACTTGGAGAACACTGAGAGCGGGTGGAGAAGAGGATCCTCACATTTGTATCATGTGGGCAACTCGGTGTGTTTTTTCCCATGTGCTATTTTTGAAATAGCTGAACTATTTTAGCTGAAATATTCTCCAAGCCTGAAATAAGTGCATTTAAGAAAAAAAAAAAAAACACCAAAAAAAACCCCCCAAAAAAACCCAAACCAACCAACAAGCCTTGAGGCATTCCACTCGTGTGGAAAATTTCAGCTGAAAAAGTTAAAAGTTTGACATATTTTTAGGCAAGGGAAAATGGGGTCTTACAACGTTACACAACCCTAATAATAGCCAGGGCTCCTGCCTCTGACTGAAATACAGGTGAGGCTCTGTGAGAGCTGGTTTGAAACCTGCAACCTGCTCTGGAATAGAAAATAAGCTGCATTGCTTTGTTCAGCACAAATGTCATGCTAGTTATGCATGTTTAACCTTTAATATACTTTAAATCTAAATTTAACCATGTGGAAAGAATCTCGGATGTCAAAAAAAAAAAAAAAATCTGCTGGCGAGGGAAAAAATTTTGTATTCTCAGCCAGCACTAAATTACCCAGATGCAATTGCTAATGAGCTGAATCTCTTCTCTCTAAAAGGAGTTTGCCCTTACAAAAATAGAAGAGAGCGACATAAAAGATGACAGTGGGAAGGAGCCGGTGACAGAGGATGACGCTGATCCTGAAGACCTGGAAGCGTTTTACCCCACGGATCAGTGGCAAACCCTGCGTCCAGGTAACTGGTGCTGCCTAATTATAGCATCCCTCTGGAACCCCACGTGGCAGCACTGACAGGAGCCTTGCAGACACTCCAGTGGCTGTTTGTTCCCGTGGCAGTGTGTGCTTTTGCTGGCGTTCACATAAAGAGGAGGACTCGGTGACCCAGCGCACGGTCTGGAGGCCGTGGGCGAAGCGTCCAGCGAGGGGAGCGGTTGCTCCAGGGCTTTCAGGTCACTGGAGCAGGAGGAGTGGGCTGCCAGCCCCCTTGTAGGTGGGGGACTGTCTCTGTCATTGGCTCCACAGCCCTTTCTCTCTTCATTTGTCAAGGGCCAGGTTTTATAACATTTGTTGGCACGTGGATTCCCAGGTCTGCTGTGCTCTGGTGTGTAGCTGCTCAGTGGCAAGCTGATTAGGAGCTGTCACTGGAGCACTGCACAGCTTTTTAACAATGGGTTTTCTGTTCCTCAGCTGTTTGAAAGCTAGCTTTTATTTCCGTCCGTGCAAACCACAAAAAATCTCTCCCCTTTTTCTGGGTTGGTGTCTTTCATTAGCTGTGCCTGGGACTCTATGGTGAGAGGAGCCCGGCGGAGCAGCTTGGCCTGTGTGCTGGGAAGGCTCTGGAGGGGCCAAACCCATTCAAACACACACAGATGCACGTGTGCATACATATTTCAACAGTTAGCCTGTCTCTGGGGTCCTGAACGAGCTGTTTAATCCACTCGTGCTTTGGTGTCCTCATGTATATGCAGGTGTAATACCTTCCCACCTCACAAGGGTGAACTAAGTAGTAATTAATTTTTATAAAGTGCTCTGAATTTAAGAGCTTTATCCTGTGCTTGGTATTATCATTGAATGAATAAGTATGGGTTCCATTTGTCTTGAAATTTCTGCCAGATATAGCAGAATGACTTTTCCAAATGTAAATCTTTGTATAACATAAATGGCCACAAAAGCCCCTGCGTTCCACAGAGCCGCAGTATATACTTATATTCCCTTTCTGTACCATTATGTATGGAAGGCGTGTGGTGTCCCTGCTCATTATTCAGCCTGGCAGATCCCCACCAGCTTTGTTGGAGCAGAACATGTACATACTTGCAATCATTAGAAACCTCATTGCAGGGTTTGTTCACAAGCACCTTCTCCACTGCTCGGGTGCCTTATTCTGCTTCATTTTTGTAGTTACTCCATGTTGGGCACATGCAGTGAAGGGCTTGTGGAAGCGGGGAGCTTGTCAGTATTCACAGAGGAGAGTAATTTTCGTTACTCTTGTAAAGACTTAAATGGTGTCCTGCCTCATGCTCTGGCTGCTACACATCCCAGCACTGGGGACATGGCACAAAGAGGAGCTTGCCTTGGTCTCCTGCTGCCAGCCTGGGTTTCTGTCCCCTGGGGGTCCCTCCGGAGTGAAATCTCTGTGAGGATTTGCACTCACACCTTCAGCACCCGTTAGCCAAGGGTGGGGACCCTGCTGCCAGCGTGAGCCATCCCGTAGCCTCTGGCCCCGAGGCTTTCCCCTTGTGAGCAGAGCTCTCTGCTGGGCAGGGAGCTGACCTGGCACGAGGGAAGCTGCTGCTGTGGCTGCACAAGGATGCACCTTTTGGTCCTGCAGCAGAGCCACACCTTGGCAGTGTGTCCCATCCACTGGTTCTGCATCTTGCCATGTTTCCCATGTGGTTGCACTCGCTGGAAGCCCAGCGGAGCCTGGCTGGGCTGGGCTCAGGAGTTTGCCTCCTGCTGCCCATCTCTCCAGGACACCCCACTCCCTCTCCCGTTGTATCCCTGCAGCAAACTGGGCCAGTCTCTCTGGGGGAAGTAAATGTTTGAATTTAAAATCTGGATCTGCAGTTCTGAACGCTGGGAGGGATCTTGGAGCTGCGTTTCCCCCATCTCACTCCTGTTTCAACTTGTTCCTGTTCTGAGCTCACGCAGGATTTTTGTGCTTCTCTACAATGGTGCAGCAGCTCATCTTTTATAGATGTATTCCCAGTTTTCCTCTGCTGAGTTGCTAGTTCCCTGTTGCTAATTGCATCAATCTGCATTTCCACCGAGGCTGCAGCAGTGTCATCAACCTGTAACCTGTCAAATCCCCCCCTCAATTAGATTGTTATTGTATCTGTAATGCTTTGGGTGCTTGTTCCTCACTGTCTACAGTGTGAGCTGGATTTTGATCAAGTGCTTCCTTGCACTTGGAGCACACTTCAAGCTGCTGGAGGTAGCTGGATGCAAACACAGAGAGACAGTTGCCCTAAGAGCTGTGCCGTCTGTAATCTGGAAGCAAGATCAGTTGTCTCTTCTGCCAGGCAGCAGGAGCTGACGGCTCTGGAAAGGTTGGTGAGACTTCCCAAAGCCCTTTAACACTTCGTTAGGCATTGCTTCTTTCTCACTTGGCACTAAATAATGCACCAGGTGCAGGGCTCAGACTGAAGGGAGACGTGTGCCTCGGAAAGGCTTCCAGCACCTCTGCTGTTGGACTTTTTGGCATCATCTGTGGGGCTTTTCCTTCTGTCCGTGGTTGGAGTCCACAGGAACCTGCAGGTTTTTTGGGGTCTACTGAGTGGGATTGTAGTGCCCTCTGAATGTAGGTTCACACCCCTGCTCAGGCTCCTCACAGTCTGTTCCACTGCAGACACAGAGTTTGTTTGAAGTTGTGCTTCCTCTGCTGTCTTTTTTCTTTCAGAATACACTTTCTCCAGGTGATAGGACCCTTGGGAGCTTTTTAGTTTTGTTATTTTGGGCACCCAATATTCTTTAGCAAATTTCCCAATATTTTCTTTAGCATTCCCGATGACGACTGAAGGCTGACCATCCAGTTGTATCACTGAGCAGCAGATTTTTCACCCAGCATTAGGGTGGGAAATTTTCCACCCAGCAGGGGCTCCTCTGGGAAGACTTTGCCATGAAGATTAAGGAAAAGGATATAAGAGGCAGGAGTTTAATTGGGAAAGGGAAAAGGTGTTAATCACCCCCCCAGCAGTGATGAGTGGTGAGCTGGGGCTGCACAGGGCCTCTGCTCTGCCCATCCCTGTGGCAGCAGCACTTTGCTGCTCCCTGATGTGGCAGAAACCCTCTGGCAGGTTTTCCAGCTGACAGTTGGGAGTTAATGAGTCCAGTTTCCAATCCAGATGGACAAGTGGGAACCTCCTCTGCCCAAAATATCAAAATATTTACAGATTGCTCTGCAGACAGCCAGCAGTGGGGCAGAGAGGCTGCCTCTGCTGCAGAGCAGCTCCCTGCGGACTGGAGGGATGGAGCAGAGCCTGGCACTGTGACTGGCACGGTGCAGCGTGGATCTCTCTGGGGTTTGGATGGATGTCTCAGGGCAGAGCAGGGAGCTTGGCTGGCCTGCACCTTCAGCTGTGGTTAAAGCTCTGCCTTGCAGAGCTGAACCTGCAGTGACTGCCCCGTGTTTGTGCTGCCCAGAGTAATTTTCTGAAGTGCTGATTATATCACAGTTAAAAACCAAAGAGCCATAGCTGCCGCTGCTGATCAGGCTGCCAGGGTGAAGCTGATGTGAACATGCTGTTGGTGCTGCTTCTGCAAAGATGAAACCATCTTAGGTTCAGCAGGGAGCCAGTGATACATTGCTTGGCATTTAAATATCCATGGCTGCTGTTCCCAAGGATCCTCAGGCTATCTTTGCTGCTCCTACTTGTCACGGGTCTTCTCCCATCTCATTTGCTGCTCAAACAAGGTTTTACACCTGTGCAAACACAGTTCTCGAGGCAGCCACGTTGGGGAGGTGTTTCCAGAGGCTGCTTTGAAGGACTTGCTGTGGAAAGAACAGGACTGAGGATGGGGAATAACTCGGTCCAGTTTCATTGCCCATCCGTCTTCCAGGAGATTTTGGTGGCCAAATGAGCCAGCACTGCTTTAAGCTGAGAAGAGGTTCTTAAAGCTGGGGGAGGAGGGAGGCAGGAGGGACGCCTTTGGCTCAGAAGTCCTGTGCCAGGCCTGTCCCACAGCCCGTGGTGGTGACCTGGGGGCTGCTGAGGGTCCCCTTACACCTTATCTGTGGGTACCTAGCTCCTGCTGCTTGCTGGGATGTCCTGAGCTGCAGCAACTAATTGCTTTGCTGAATTAATCACAGTCCAAACCATTGGCTTCTCGCTGACCTGGACCTAACTCAGACAGTGGTGGGCAGGTTTCTGAAATATTTATGGCAGCACGGTCAAGAGCGGGTTGTGAAATACAGAGTGAAACCACCAGGGTATGCTCGTTTTTGCAAAGTTTGATGTGTCTAATCCAGGAAATAGGAGCCTGATCAGATCAGCACAGATTTGCATATAGAGGGAAGGCAAATGGAATTTTGAAAACCTCATCTATACTAGATGAAATGCTTCTTCTCCAGATTTCTTTATAAAATGACTTGTTAATGATGTGCAGAGGGGAGAAATCTCCGCTCTGGAGTTGTTATAATGTCTGGCCAGCGACAGGAGGGCTGGGGGATGATTCCAGCAGGTAGGAAAGGCCAGGCTGACTTGAGAGCAAATGTTCAGTGCTTGGAAGCTGAGTTATGGTCCCTGGTAGCTCTCCCTCTGCTAGTTTTCAATCTGACCTCTTGCATAGGAGGCTTTTCATCTCCTAATGTATCTTGTGTATGTCCTTTCTACTGCCAGCTGCCTTCATGGGCTCCTCTCTCAGCTTCCTACCCTCGTGAGCTTTCCTTTGCCTCTCACCTTCACATCACAGGATGCACAGTGTCCCTAACACTGGCTTGTGCCTAATTCCAAGTCCTTGGCAGAAGTGCCTGGGCTGAAGCTCCAGGTGCTGCTCCTGCCTCAGGTGTGGGGCAGTGCCAGGCACACCAAGCATGTCCTCCATGCCCTGGTCCTGGTCTGGGTAAGAGGGATAGGGGTGTTTCCCTGCCTGCTGTTGGTGAAAGGACAGGGTTGGGGCTCAGGAGATGCTGGGACAGCGAGCAGACAGGTGGTTCCCAGCCCTCTGCTCCAGCAGGGAGTGTTTGGAGGATGCCAGCTCTGGACAGGAGACAGGGCACGGGTGTCCCTCCCTGCAGTTGCAGCATTTCTGTAATGAATTGAGAGCCAGTTTTTGCCACCCAAATACAGGTAAAACTTCTCTTCTGTCATTTCCAGAAGTGGCAGTGTCCTGGCAGCACTGGTGTGGTTAGAAAAAGCCCTGCATGTGCTGCTCAGGTTTAGGAGCAAAGTGGGCATGGGGTGGGTTTTTGGTGTCAGGTCAGTCCTGTCCCTTACTGGCCATGGTATTACTGGTTTCATTAAACAAACTGCTTACAAAAGTCTTTTGCAGTGATGCTCCTTCTGCCAAAAACCAGCTGTTGCTTCTGAGCAGCCAGAATAAAATCTGCAGCTTCTCTAACACACAGCCATGGGCTAGGCTGTGGGGCACTGCCAAAACAAGGGTGCAGTGCTGTGTTTTCCTGAGCCAAGCCATGGCTCCTGCTAGTGGTTTGAGGAATTCTGAGCCCTGCAGGGTATTCCAGGTGATCTGGAGTGGTCATAAACCAGGGGATCACGTGCTGAGAGTCAAGCAGTGGTTATAGTGCAACAGGAGGAGGTTAAGCTGCAGCTTTCAGAATAATTTCAAACTTCTCTTTAATGATATTCAGGCTGGTTGTGGTGTAATAGCAGTAGACATCAGCAGTGGGAATCATTCCCATGGTTAAATTTACATTGTTTGGTGGGGGAAAAGTGCTTTGAAAGAAGAGAGACGTTTCCCAGAGAAGACATCTCTCATTCCTTTCTTTTATCTCCTCCCTGCCAAGCCGGGGATGCTGTGAGCGTGTGAGCTGCTGAGAGGTGCTTAAATGTGTGCTGGGTGATGAGGAAAACCTTGCTCTGGTTTTTATGTGCAAGCAGGCTGTATTTTCTGCAATAACTCTAATAACCTTCGTGTGGCTGTTTAGAAGGATGAACCTCATTAAAGAAGAGGTATTTAATAACAGGCTTATTTTTATCTCTGTCTTTATCTCACAGTCTGCACATTTATTTCAAGCTTGTAACGGTGCTTTGGAAGAAAAATGTTTTCCCTCCTCTGAAGTGTTTTGGCAGTGCCTCCAGCCTTGGTTATCTTGAATTTCCAGGTTGCCTATCATCCCTCCTCCTTCCAAAGACAGCGAGCCACACCAAGCCCATGGCTCCAACATTTTCCTTGGGTATTATGGGAATGTGGTTTCAAAACGTCGGACTTGGGTCCCAGGGTCACTGAAACAGTTCTAAAGGTTTGATCAAACATAATCACAGCAACTCCCTTAGGCTTCAAATGTCTGATCTTGTGTGGGACAAGCACTGCAGGCATTGCAGTGTTTGCTGCAGGATGTGACTGACCACACACCCTGGGAGAGGCTGGCAGCTCTGGGGGTCAGGCATTCCTGCAGAGATTTTTTTTTTTTCCCTTAAATTTGTCAACTTTATTCTGTAATTTCATAAATTAAACCCTGACCTATATATCTTGCAGACATTGTGTTTTCAGCCCACTCTCCTGTATTTGCTGTCATTTCCTGGTGGTGATGGAGGCAGCCCCAGCCCCAAGGGCATGCACCATCTTTCCAGCTCCTTCCACATCCGTCCCTTTGGCATTGCTGGCTTTGTATTCAGGCCCTGCCCTGACTGAAGGCTGGCTGGAGCAGAAGTGCCTCAGCCTGATAACCATTCCTGAGCCCTTTTCCCAGGACACATGTGGCCATATGCTCCAGGAGCTGCTGGATTTGGGCCCTGGGATGTGTGTGGCAGTTGTTACAAAAGAACTTGGCTCAAGGGACTAATCCCTGGTTTTTCCATGCCGTTCAGTCTGGATCGTGTACATCCCTAAACCACAGTTTTGCAGCATTGTCTTTTTCTATAATTGGTATAGAAATTGGATTTTCCAATTTCTATACTAATTATAGAAAAATGGAGTATTTTCCACGGTCTTGCTCTGGCCCTTCCTCCCTGCAGTTTCCCCCATGGGCTAAGGCCTGACTTACTGAAACTTCCACAGAATGGATTCTGGGTGGACAAGGACAAGGTCAGAGGGTTTTCAGGCAGTCAGTACAGTCAGATGGCTCCTGTGAGGAATATTTCACTTGCTCTTTCACAGTTCTTGCCTGCAAATTGTGCTCTTCCTCAGATGGGGCTCCAGCTTTTTTCCCCCCTTTTTCTTTCTTAAGTTATTAAATTTTCCATACATTTATTTATAGGGTCACACAAGCAACAGGTCTGCTTTTTCCACAGATCCTTTTGGAGCCACGTGCTGTGCCTGCTCCATTCTGGTGTAAAAGCACCTTGCTCCTCTGAGAAAAACTCAGAATATCCATCCAGCTGTCTTGACTGAGCAAGGCATTTTCTCTGAACCCTGCCCTCTGTTCATTTCAGAATCTTCAGGGAATTTGGGACATAAATTAAAAAGCTATTTGATGCTCCTTGGGGTCTAGAAGCTGTTTTTGCATTTGTTCTCACTTGAACGCACACTGAGACAAATGGCTCTGCTTTACTGAAGCTGCTTCCTTTAGCATCCTGAGGAAGCTTCCGAGTTAAAAAATAAATATGGGTCTGTTTTTCCAGCCCTGATTAACCAGCAAAAGATGGGGAAAGAATTATAATCTCCTTGGGTCTGTCCTGATGTTTTGTAGAACTAATTCCCATTTATTGGAAGAACTCTTCCACGCTTGATTCACGTTTAATTTTTTATTATGTGTTTGCATTTTGGAAGGAGTAAGGGTGGTGGTGTCGGAAATTCTAATGAAGGACAACATTTCTGATTCAAAAGATCTTTCTTCAGTCCAGAGATTCCTTTTCCTCTCTCCTGATTTTTCTGCCTGCTCCTTAAGACTGCAGGAAGTTTTGCTTGGGTCATTCACTTGCAACAGGCTGTTATGTGAATACAGAATTAATGTATGCAGCCTGTCACTTGGAATTGCTGCTGCTCTGCTGCTGGAGAGCTCCCAGGGTTGCAGAGTCCTTGCAAGCGGCAATAACAGGAACGTGCCTGTGATCCTGCAGAGCGAGAGGAGGAACGTGGAGCTGCAAGTCTCTCCCATCTCTGCAGGGTGTGAATAAACAGATCTAATCAACAATTTACATGTTAGCCCCAGACCAGGTTTTATTTTTAGGATGTGTCATTCAGTCCAAGCGAAACCACTGCGTCTCGGGCTGGTGGTGTTTCTAAAAGCACCTCTAAGTGATCGCTAAGGCTGGATTTTAAGCTGCATTTACATTTTGATAGAATCTTCTGCTTTTCTTATCTGAAACAAAGCCCACCTGATCTTCATTAACTATACTATCATTTCACCTGCTAACCAGGGTGCTACTAATTACAGTTATCTCTCTGTTCTTCACCAGATAATACCCAAAAAATTGTTATCCCTGGCTGTATCTGGATTAGCTGGAGCTGTAAGGAGGTGGCACATGGTGATGGGTTTTAAGGTGGAGTGAAGGTATTTATAGACTGTCTGAGGGGAAGCTGGAGGAGTGGCTGCTGTCCCGTTGGCTGTGCTGCCATTCCAAGACACCTCCACAGGAAAACATACAGAAAACACTGTTTAAACACGGAAAAACCTGGTTACTGCAGGGTGACTGGAGCAGGGCAGCTCCATAAGAGAGGTGGTGGAGTCCTGGGACATCCCAGACCCCCCTGAACAGAGGCCTAGGGCTGGAGGTGACACTGCTTGAGCAGGGGTTGATCCCAGAGGTGTTTCCAGCCTCAGTATCAGGGGCCATCTGGCAGTGCCCTGTTTTAAGACAGAAGATCTCATGGTGGCCTCACAGAGAGCTGCAAGCCCTGGTGGTGGTGCTGACTGCTCCCCCACTAATATCAGCTGCAGTCTGAGTGGGGCAGAAAGGTCATCTTTGAAAAGAGGCAGCAGAAAATGTCTGAGCTGCTGGGGAGTTGTGGCTCCAGAGCTGGAGCCAGGAGCCAGAGGCTGCAGGGAAGGTGCCCCACGAGGGCAGAGCCTTTGCTGGAAAAGAAGTCAAGAGGCTTTTCACTTGACTCCTGTTTCATCATCCTTCGACACACTGATCTCTTCAGATGCTCTCTAAACCTTTGGATTACTTTCTGGAGGAGAAAGAACTTGTCCTGGAGGAGGAGCAGAGCGAGGCTGCTGAGGAGAGCTTGTAGCTGTCAGCTGGCAAGAGAGGAGGGACATCGAGGCTCCTCCAGCCCAGGCTGTGGTCAGAGGTGTGAACACTGGATGAGGGGAGGTACACTCCTCCATCCACTGCCTGAGTGTTCCCAGGTCAAACCACCTGCACTGCCTGTTTGTACTGTCTGCTATACTTGATAAACTGATCTATGTGAGTTTAGGGTTTTTGTTGCCTTTTTTTATTCTGAAGAGGACTAAAGGTGGTTCACATGATTTCTTCTGTGCCTTCTGCAGTGCAGATGATGCAGGCAGGGATGGAACAATGGCACCTTCACACTTGTCATGTCTCCATCCACTCCCAAAGTGCTGCCTGAAGCTCAAAGGTGATTTTCTTTGCAGGCTTAGATCACTACACCAGCAGGGAGAACAAGAAGCTCAGTGAAGACCATGCTTCAGAAAAACTGGATCCATGGTCCAAAAGCTAAATATGGAACCATGGAAGTGCACACTGCAGTGGTAGTGGAGATGGGAATGCTGAATGGGGAGGTTTCCTGCCATTCTGGCACGAGGAACCAAGGGTCCTCTGGTTCTCCATGAGGACCTCTGGTTCTCCCTGAGGATCTCTGGTTCTCTGTGGTTCTCCACAAGGATGTGCTGATGCCTTGCCCAGAGCTTGCTGTGACAGCAGGCAGTAGTTCCTGGTGGGGCTGCTCTGCTGGCAGGGCCATGGTGTTCCCAGGAGGGCAGGGCAGGGATGCTCCTGTCCCAGCAGGTCACTGGGCATGCAGGTACCACCCTACAGCAGCTGCTCCTCCTCTGCATCACTTCCAGGGACAAAACTCCTGTCCTGCTGCATGGCAGGGAGCCCTGTGGAGCCAGCACGAAGGGGACAGGCTGGGCAGTGCCTGGGCAGCACTGGTTTAACCATTTTTGCCTGTTGCTGCCACCGAAGCTGTGTGCTGGGTGGAGATGTGTGTTGGGGGGAGGCTTGGCCCAACCATTAGCTTGTCAGGGTTTGCAACACTGGCAGCTGGGGAGAAAACTGTTATTAAGTGTAAGGTGGGACCGTGGAGATGGAAGCATGGGGAGACAATAAGTACAGCCTTCCATAATGCCATTTTATGGTGTCACTCTTCAGAATTTATTATGACTTAGTTGCAGCCATGCCTGCAGCCTCCTGTGCTGGAATCAGTAAATTGTGTTCATTATCTCCAGCACTTGCTCTGACCTGCTGTGTTTTACAAGGGAGGAGCCACTGGAAGCGTGGGGACACGCCAGCTCCTTTCTGCTGCCGTTTCCTTGGTGCAAATCCAGCTTTTCTGGGGTTTGCTGGGACACCCCAGGCAGTGCTGGGCTGTGTGGATGGACCCCAGGTGTGACATGGTGGTTGATGAGAACATGGAGGGACTGGGGACCTGCCAAAATCATCACAGTTCCACGGGGAACAGGGAAAGAGCTGGGCAAGGAGGAATGCCAGGGACACCCTGGACCACACTGGCACATTTGTGACTCCACTGTGGGACCACTCCAGCAGTCTTGGATATGCTGAGGATGCTGGAGGTGGAAAAGTGTTCACAGGAGCTCCCTGAACTGCAGACAAGGAGATGCTACACCCCTGTTTGGTGTCCCCTTGCACCAACATTTTCAAATGAAAACACAAGCTGTGCTCCTTTCTCCCATTTTTTATCAGGATAAATCCCTGCAGCAGCATGTTTGTGTACCTTCATCCTTATCCTCAGCATTTAGGTCCAGGATGGAGGAAAACAAGTTCAAGCCTAACCTCCTGATAATTTATTATGTTCCTAGTGCTTAAGGGCAAAATTTAAGTTGCCAAAAGCAGATGTTTGCATGCTCTTTTTTTAGCTCTCAAAGTACTTTCTGTGTGCTTGATTGATGGACGTCCCTGTTACATTAATAGCTGGGCTTTGCAGAAAGCTGTTATTACCAGGAGAATCTGGTGTGGGTTTCGTTTTTTCTTCTTCCATTGAAAATCCATTATTAATGTCTTTTTGAGGGGAAAAAAAGAAAAAAAACGGTTTCAATTCAGGCATTTTCCTTTGCTTTCTCAGGCTTCTTAATTGTCCTCACCAAGGTGCTTTTAAAATCAATATTACAAGTGTTCTTTATATTTTACTGGGTGGTTGAGGGTTTCTGCGTCTTGCTGTTGATTTCTGGTTGTACTGCAGGACATCTAGGTGCACACAGGTTGCTCTGTGATGGATAACTTCATATGTGCCTTCCTAATCATCACTGAGTTGCCTTTTACATGTTCCCTGTTGCTGGATGCTGCTGCTGAGCCTGGAAGGCACCAGGAGAGCTCTGAGTGAAATCCTGAGACACCAAACTTGTGACCGTTCATTTAATCTGGGCTTGGTTTTTAATCAGACACAGGGGTCACATGAGGCTTGTGAGGTCTCCTCTTTTGTGTTGTCTTTGGAGAGTTCTTCTGCCCTGGCTTCTCCAGCAGCTTCGTGTTCTGTGTTCTGTGTTCTGTGTTGTAGGAGCATAGCAAGTCATCCTGGCTTTGTGTGGGGTGGTCATAAATGCACCTTCAGCTTCAAGCACTGACCTTGTCCCTTGGGGCAGCTCTGCTGGCAGATTTCAGCATTTCAGAGGTGCAGTCATTGGATCCCAGTGTCAGGAAAATTAATCCACAAACATCAGAGGTTTATGTCCAAGAAGGAGACAGAGGAGTCCTTTGACTTTATTCCAATAAAGGGAGAGGCCATGGGGCATTCCCCTGGGGTCTCTCCAAGTTTTGGAGGACGCAGCCTCCTTCTTATCCCAGTTTCCTGGCCGCATTTCCCTCTCTCTTTCCACACTGGCTGAGGCACCTGAGAGGTTCAGACTTCCCCATACACCTGA
This sequence comes from Tichodroma muraria, assembly GCA_013390105.1. Classification (NCBI taxonomy): domain Eukaryota; kingdom Metazoa; phylum Chordata; class Aves; order Passeriformes; family Sittidae; genus Tichodroma; species Tichodroma muraria. The sequence continues at coordinate 102,122 of WAAG01027674.1, read as the reverse complement.
TCCCGAGGATTCCCCTCTAATGTATAACCCTCCCCTTTAATTTTTAATTCTTACAGAATTTAGGGGTTTTCTTTCATCTTACAATGTCTGATTTCATTTAACAGCAAACCTAGAGTTTATTTGTAAAAGCAAATATCTTTTTCCATTCATCAATCACTGGAATCCTTCCCAGTGTTTCTTTTATCTCCCAGTGCTGGTTTCATTTCTCAGCAGACCCACAGCTTGTTTGTAAAGACAACTCCACTATTCCTCTCACCAGAATGGTTTGGGTTGGAAGGGGGCCTTAAAGCCCATCCCATTCCACCCCCTGCCATGAGCAGGGACACCTTCCACTGTCCCAGGCTGCTCCAAACCCTGTCCAGCCTGGCCTTGGGCACTGCCAGGGATCCAGGGGCAGCCACAGCTGCTCTGGGCACCGTGTGCCAGGGCCTGCCCACCTCCCAGGGAACAATTCCTTCCCAAAATCCCATCTATCCCTGCCCTCTGGGTGGGAAGCCATTCCCTTTGTCCTGGCACTCCAGGCCCTTGTGAAAGTCCAAGTCTCAATGAAGTAATACAGAAGCACAGGCCGCATTTGTAACTGCTGTAAAGCCGGCTTTGCAGACAGGGGCTCCTGGAGCACACCAGCACTGATGAGCATCTGTGTGAGAGCCTGTGGAGCCTGTGAGGAGTGGCACCGCTGTGGGCAGCACGGGAGCTCCAGAACGCTTCCAGGGCTCCGGCTGGGCTCTGGGGAGCAGGGGAGGAGCTCTGTGTCTGCGGGCACGGTCCTTCCCGGCCCTGCATGCCCTGGCACAGGCTGCGTGTGTGCCGGGGGCTGCGGCGGCGGTACCGACAGGCCGGGGCGGGCTGGCTGTGCACGAACCTCTGCTGGCTGGAGCGGGCTGCTTGCTCCTCAGGCCTATCCTGAGCAGGCTCCTGGACCTTCAGACACGGAGGCTACCCTTGGCTCTACGGAACTGATTGTTGCAGTTTTTCCGTCCGTGCTGGGGAGCAGAGCGAAGGCCGGCAGAGCAGCCGTCCCGGGGGCGCGGCGCTGGCACGGGCAGGGCAGCCCGGCCCGCCTGGCCCGGCAGAGCCGCTCTTCGCCCGGCCGGGGGAGGCACGGGGCTGGCATGCGTAACAGTGGGCAGGCTCTGACCTTGCCGCCGGAACTCACTTAGCAATTCTGTTGACGTTCTGGAAAAGAAAATATAATTCAGGCCACCTTCTCCTCCAAGCTGACCCTGAGAATCTGGGAGAAGAGCTACTGAATAATTAGGGGCCTTTTTTTTTTTTTCCTTTTTGCTGGTTATTGCTCAGTGTTGAACTGTGCTCTAAAGTGTCATTAGTTCCCTTGAACTTACTGGTCTGAGTGTATTTAGGATTAATATAATTACGTAAATTGCTGTCTCATGCATCACCGGGGGCCGTGGCACATCCCTGCCGTGCTGTTTTGTGGATGGCTTGGCTGGTGGGAACCCCCTGGTCGGGGGTGGAGGCTGTGACTGGAGCGCTCCTCCTGTGCTCCTGTGCCTGCTTTTGCTGTGCTTTGTGCACGTCTCACCCTGCAGGATCTGGAGCGTTTGCCAGCACTGCCATGCTTGCAGGGAGCAGCTTTGCTGCTGCAGAGGAGTAAAGGGAAAGGTGGGTTTGTCCCAAGGGAGTTTGGCTGGACCATCCCTGCTGCTGTCACTCTGATTTGGGTCTGTGGGGTCCCAAAACGCAGAGCCCAGACTCGTGGCTTTGCAGTGAACACCCAGAGCCCAAGCTCTTGCGCAGGGTCTGCTGCAGGCTGTTGATGATGCTGTGGCTCTGTCTCTGTGGCAGAGCTCTCAACCTTCCTGGCAATGTAAATTCTCCTGGCTGCATGCTAAAATTACACTGAGTTATTGATTTATCTTTGAGAGGATTTCCTTCCCGTGGGACATTTCTGGCTGTTGTAGTGATTTAGTTCTTCTGCAAGTGTAGAATCCGTAGCAGAGCAGAGCCACCCTCCTGCCCTCGAGCCTGCAGCTCAGGGTCGCGCTCCCTCAGGCTTCCTCTGCAAGCTGATTTCTGTTCCAAGGCTGGGACAAGGTTACGTGGCTGTTATCCCCCTGTAACAACAGCAAATAAAAGGGCATTTTCAACTTTCCACTGCAGAGGCTGCAAGTCTGGGACAAGGCTTTGTGCCGTGGCACCAGTGTTGTCTTGGGTATGTCTCAAGCCCAGCTCCAAGGCTGGCATGTGGGACGTGTAGAGCCATGCCAGTGTCAGTACACTCATGCTCCTATGAATGTTTTAGTTCCTCAAAGAGGGGTATGATGGGAGCAGGATCATGCTAACACTTCTTTCCTAAAGCTGCAGGGTACAGCCTCTCTTTTCATTGCTTTCTATTGACTCACCATGGAGCTTCTCCAAAAACCAGGCCATGCAAGTTCCTGCTGGTGGTCCTGAGGAAGCAAAGCCTGTTCTCTTCTTCTACCACCAGTTTTCTCCCCTTGGCCCTGAAATCACACCCCACTAGCTGTGGCTCAACTGGTAGAGCACCATCAGTAGAAGGACCTGACCCTTCAGGACACGGCCAAATGTTTCAGCTATTCTGTGGCTGGAAAATGCCCAGCTCTGTGTCCTTGGGTGCCCATTTGAAGCATGTCCCTGTGGGCCCCTGTATCTAATCCCACAGTGGATTTGGCACCAAATCCAGCTTCACACTGATAAAATGTGAGGCTGCTCATGCATGTGGTGTTATAAAACAGCATCCACCAATTAGGCCCAGGGAGAACATCAATTTATTTTCCTGTGAACCAAGTGTGGCACAGCTCCTTCCTTTCCCAGTGATCTATCTGTGAGATAAAACACGTCTTTAGTGTCTATCTTAAATACTGCAGTGTTGACAAGTTCTCTTGACAGAAATTAGGCTAATGTCCCTTACGACTGCGTTAGCTGTAGAAACAAGGCTTTAAATTGAAGCTTCGCAAAGCACTATTCCAACGCGCTCTCCAAGGCATCTTCTTATTCCAGCTTTTATTATCCAAATTTGTTCTCACTCTGGCTTGCAGAGGGGCTGGCAGGCGGCTCTTTCCCATCCATCCTGCTCGTCTCGCAGCCGGGCGGGTCGGATCAGGCACCTTCCGGTGCTGAACTGGGCAGTGTTGGCCAAACGTCTGCGGACCCGGCTGCCCTTGGCTCCGGGGGACGCTCCGAGCTCGGGGAGATGCCGGAGCCGGGCCGTGGCCGCGGCCGTGGGTGAGAGGAGCCAGCTGACACACATCGAGCGGAGATGGGATCCAAGGCAATCAGCTGCACGCCCTGCCAGCAGCACAGCGTGTCCTGAAACGCTCCCACTGGGAGCTGGAGCTGGGAGAAGGGATTTTGTGTTGCATATGTCTTATCTTTGCAATTTCAGCACTGAGTTACAGACTCAGAAGCTGAGGACAGGCACAGAGAACATTGAGGCCTGGTCATGAACACCCCTACTTGAGCTTCCCAGCCTTCCCCTGGAAAATAGTTTCCTTTTTTTGCTCCTTTACCCTCCTCAAGTTGTGCATGTTTAGCCTTTAACTCCTTGTTTCCAACCACAGATTAACCATGGCCATCTGAAACTTCCTGATTCTCACACTGGTGTTGGTCCTGATGGATTATCCCTCCCTACTGTGTCCTTTCTGTGCCTCCACATTGCCAGGTTCTTTGGTGGCCATCTCATGAGTCCCTGAGAGAGGAGGAGAGGCTCTCTGAGAATGACAGATGTGGGAGACACGATGGTTGATGATGTTCTGGTGATGCTAATCTCCATCATAGTAAGGAAGCCAGTGGTGCCTCTCTCAAAAAGGCATTAGATGCCCGAAATTCCACAAAATTAATATCATCCTCAGTTCCTTTTGTCAGGTTCTCAATTCTCCTGGTCAGCTGCCTTGTCCTTCTCTGCCTACGTCCTGCATTGATCTTCTCTGAACGTAGCCAAGCCTTCAGCATCCCAGATGGACTTTCTGGAGTAACAAATAGACCTGAGGGATGACAATTATTGAATGGATTGTAGCATTGGCTTGGGGATAAATAATGTAGTGAGTTGGAGAAGGATTAAAACTGGCTTTTGTAAATAAGTTTCTCATGGATGTTGACTTGGGGACATGGTGAGACAAAGGTCGCTGCAGTGTCTGTGCAGCCTGGCGTGCCATTTGAGAGATGAAATATCAGAGTGTGGCTGGATACCTTTGGTCTCTCTGTTTCTTCTGCTCAGACCTTTGTGGGATTAAACTCTCTGTTTCTTCTGCTCAGACCTTTGTGGGATTAAACTCTCTAAACTGCTGCAGTTCATAGACTTCAAGCCCAGTATCAGGAGAAAAAATAAATCGAGTGCCTCGTATTGAATCCTGAGCACATGGCCCCTGCTGCACCCGGGGCTGCAGTGCCTGGCTTGAAGCAGGGAGAGAAGTTTGCTGAGAAAGTGGAAACATGTTGTGCCCACTCTACAAAAGGACAACCCTTCTTCCTTCCCTGTGGTTGTTTTTTTTCCTGCTGCGTTTGCTGCTGTTGCACTGCAAGGCAGAGCAGCCCCCCCAGGAGGGAGGTGGGAAGGCAGAACAGTTGTTGGAGGAGCTCTATGCCACAGGAAGTATTTCCCTATTTGCAGCAGCAGTAGATACATCAGCAGATGCCATCCTCCATCAGAGGCACTGTATTTCCCTCTGTCATTTTCCCTCCTGTCACCCCTTCCTTCCCTGAGATCCCTCCTCCCCAGGCACCTCACTGGCCTTCACCTTCTCTTCCATCACTTTGAGACTTCCTGGGCAGGAGTCCAGGCACCTCATGGGAGGGCCATGCTGTTCCCTGTGTGTGACAGCCACCCCTCCTGTCCTCGTGGTTCCCCTGCCGTGAGAGGGGTGAGGTTTGGTGTGTGTTCAGCAGGCAGCTGCCTCGGCTCTGGGCACGAGGCTGGGCCACGTGTGCCATCATCATCATCACCTTGGCTGCCAGCGAGGGTGGGTGGCAGTCACAGGGACCTGCTCTGGCACTGCCAACCAGAGCCCTGCTTGTCCCCATGGTCCTGCCTGTCCCCAGGGGCTTGCCTGCTCCTCCTCCCTCTTGCTGCAGGAGCTGGAGGGGAAGCCAAATGGATTTGGCAGGCGGTGTGAGGAGTGAGCCCAGCCCTCACGGGGTGCCTCTGGTTTGAATAGCAGCGTTCAGAGCACTCAGCACCAGCTGATCAATGGGAGAACATAAATCCCAGTGCCACTGGAGAGCCCTGGCTCAGGGAAAAGGGGCAGTTGTGAGCACTGTCCAGCCCAATGTCCAAATGGAGCGGTGCTTTCACATCTCTAATCAAGGGTTACTTAGTGGAGAGCCCCTTCCTTGTGAGGTTTTGTTCTCCTCTAGCTGTGGATTGAATCACAGGAGGAGGGATTGGATTCTGGCATCATTTTAAAAACGTTTTCATTCTATTTGCTGAGGGGAACAAATTACAGAGAAGACCTCTCAGCGCTGGGACAAAAGAGTGGCTCCAAAACCCTTTTCAGCCAAGCAAGTGTTTGAGCTGAAGGCCTGATGGATGGTGCTTAAAGACACGGTTATTGTAAGGTTGGCATTAAAAATCACAGGGTGCAAGAAAGTTCTCCCAAGGCTTACTGTGGGGGTGTGTCTCCCTGTAGTCCTGGTTGTGAGGAGCACTTAACACCCTGGGTCCACCCAGTGAGCTCAGTGGCATCAGCCACAGGAGAGCAGTAGCACAGCAAGCACCAGTGGGTCACTGCTCTCGTGCTAAATGAGAAACTGGAATGGGATCAGCTCTTTCAGGGTGGCATCACTGCCCGTGGCAGGAGAGCTGGAACTGGATGATCTTTAAGGTCCCTTCCAACTCAAACCATTCTGTAATTCTTTCCCTGCCCCGGTTCAAGTCCAGTAAAAAGCAGTGCTGCTGCTTTGGCACCTGGGAGGAGCCTGGGCAGGAGCACACTTGGTGTTGGGATGTATCAGAATAGGGTGGCTTTGGGGCTTTCCCAGGAATGGCTTTGCTGCCAACAGCAGTGCTGGGTGTTGAACAGGGGACAGATTCACCCTTGGCAAGCTTGAAAGCATTTCAGATGGCTTCTGTCCCTGCTCTGCTGCAGCACGGAACAAAATCAGTTGGAGAGGATGTCGTACTTAGACATCACCATTCTGACAAGTTGATTTCCAGGATATTTATTAACATAGCTTGGAAAGTCACAGAAGGGTTTGTCAGATAAACTGACCAACTGAAGTGTCTTGCATGAGACTTCCTTGGTTTCGTTGAGGTGCTTTGAACTCTTCATTCAGTCTCTCAACAATTCATCCCATTCAGGCCTTTCTGGAAGACACTGGAAGACACTGCAAGGTCTGTGGCTTGGAGTTCAGGCCCTGCCTGCTCCCCGTGTGTCTGGGTGCCCTGGGAGGCAGAAGGAAGCAGCAGGGTGAATTATTTGCTCATGCTGTAAGGACAAAACTCCTCTCTTAGGGTTTCCTCTGCAATCCCAGGAAGAGAAGGACATCTCTGTCCTTGTCAGCGCTCTGGGCAATGATCAGAGAGAACAGCAGCGATGAAACCGGGCTGGCACCACCAGGACTGGTCACTCGCAGGCAGAGGCAGCACAGCTCCTTCAGCCTGAGCTGGGCAGCGCCTGGGAGGGTGGCACGATGGCACTGGGCACGGTGCATCACCCCAGGCGTTCATCCTGCATCCCATCCCCTGCAGAGCTCACGCTTAAGGGACAGTTTATGAACATGGACAACATGCAGTGATTTTATAAAAGAGTTTTCTCTATAATTAATTGCGGTAGGTAACAGAACCCCTGCTGTCACTGGTTACCTCAGAAATCGAGAGGCAGTGACCAGGCTGGTGCTTCTCTGAGGAGATGCTGTGGCTTCCCAGCTGTACAGTGGGAGTAAGAGGGAGTGGATTTGGAAAGCATTTCTTCCAGTATCACAGGACTTCATTCTTGGAATGTGTCTGAGCTTCCTCCCTGCCTGAGGTGGGGAATACTGGGGGTGTTGGGGCAGCTGCTGGGGGAGCTGCCAGGCCTGGTACTGTGAAACCTCTCTACCAGCTAGGAGGTGACGTAGACCATATTAATGACATTTTCCAGTGGGACTTAATTGGGAGGAGCAGTGAGTGAACTAATGAAAAAGGCTGTAGCTGAGTGGAAAAGGGACAGAAAGAAATAAAATGAGATTTAGGCTCTGTTCCTTTTCTTCCCATCAATAATCCATCTCTTTCTTACCTGTGTTTGCTACATATCTTCCCTTTGTGTGTAAAAATGTTCTGTTTTGAAGTAACAAACAATCTGGAGAGTGGTAGGACTTGCCTTTGTAGGAAAGAAAGGAAAATAACCGGAGGCAGGCTTTGCTGCTTCCTTGCTCAGCAGTCCTAACCAGAGTCTGGGGTGAGGGTGAGAGCTGAGCCCCCTGGACTGGGCCTGGCTCCTCTGTTTTCCTCCAAGCACCCTGGTGTGGGACATCCCATCCACCCAGGCACAACTGGAGTCAGGCACAGTGTCCCCTGTGTGCCACCAGCACGTGACGCCCTGGCCTCAGCCAGTTCCCCAGCCCTGGCACTGGTGGCTCTTGGAGCCGAGGATGCAGCTGTGGGGAGCTCTGCTGCTCCCTGGTATTTGTCTCCTGGTAGTTTTTAATCATTATTTTATTAACGGAGAAGGTGTGGTGCCATCAGATAACTTATTGTGGATGCTCTGTCAGTGTGATTATTTCAATACTGCAGCACTGCCGGTGTGTTTTGCTGGAACATTCACATATTGATTCCAGATTCCTTTGTTGCCTGTACTAGAAAGTCCCTTTTCCCTCACTCCCTGCATGGAGAGAAACAAAGAGTAAAGGAAGGTAGATGTTATCTGGGGCTTGCTCACATATCGAGGTAATTTTTGAGAGCTGCAGAGCCACTTACTGACTCATAACTGGGGCTTGTTTTCAAACCCTTGATAGATTCCTGAATTCTCTTACAATGGCAAACAAGGATGCTCACTTGGGGACAAGCTGGGGATCTGGCCCAGAGAACTGCATCACCTTTGTTCTGCTTGCTCCAGCCTTCCCAGGGGACATTCCTCTGCCAGGGGGACAGAGAGGCTTCAGGGGGAGAGTCTCATGTCCCTCTTGGGCTCCTCTTCCTGAGCAGTCAGTGGCTGGCAGCTTTGTCCAAGGGGTAGGGAGATGGGATGGGATGGGATGGGATGGGATGGGATGGGATGGGATGGGGAAGCCACTGCCAGGAGCGCAGTGAGTTATTGCACAGCCTTGGTGGGAGGTTTGCAGGTCAGTGTATGATGTACATACACATGTTGTATGATGTACAACTTCCCTGCCTGTAGCTGTGCAGTGAGTTGGGGCTCAGCCCTGTCCCCATGCTGGAACACAAAGCCACTTGTGGCCAGCAGCGTGTGGAATGATGCGCTGGAAAGGAGCCGGGCAGGATGAGACTCTTCTCCTTTAGTGAGGAAACACAGCTGGTCATTTGGTTGCTCTAGAAAAAGAGAAATTGGGTTCTTTGGATATCACTGCATGCTGCATATTCCACACAGCAGCCCTCTGCTTTTAGTGATGTGGTGTACAACGTGCCTGATCCTCCCTCAGTTGTGAGCCTGGTGGAAGCATGTCCTGTTTTCCATTTTTTTATTTATTTATCATCTTGTTTTCAGCCTCTGCAAAGCTTGATATTGGTATAGAGCCTGGGAAGCGTGCACAGAGCGGAGTAACAGATAGTTGTGATTTGGTTACAAGGCAATAATTTAAGTGGACAGGTTTAGCTGATAACATAAAGCACACGAGAGAAATCGCTTCGGTTTATAAATGTCAGCAGAGCCCCTGCGAGTGAGCTGCTGCCTGATGCTGCTGCTCCATCCAGTATATTATAAGGAGATATAAACAGATGTCTGAAAAAATCTGGCTGACCAAGATTAAAAGAATGGGGCTATAAATTAAAGTTTTCCTCGGCGTCTCTTTAGGCAACTTTATGGTCAGAGTGCATCCAAATAAACGAGTGCTAATGCTGGGAGGGTTCTCCAGGTGGTTTGGGCTGCAGAGGCACAGGCACGTGGCAGCACCCAGGGGTGGGGACGGCTTGTGGGGACAGCAGTGTCAGTCAGACCTGGCATGGGAGACCAAAGCCTGTCCTGGTGCTTCTGCAGCTGATAAAGGGATTAAATCAGGAACAGGAATAACACCATCCCTGCAGTGTCGCCACAGGATCAGTGTCTCCTGCTTGGAAAATAAATGCTGTTGCTCTGCTGTGACATTTATTCCCAATAAATACCTTGTCATTTGTGCAGTGACAAGGGTTTTATCCTCTGGAAGTACTTTACCTGTTGGACACTGTCTCTTTGGCTGCGAGGCAGCTGGGTGATTGAGGGGCGGGTGGGTGGCACGTCCCCAGCAGAGGCACTGGGAGCTCTGCTCACACCCCGGGGCTTTCTCTTGATCCATCATCCCAAGGTGATGCAGTAACACCTATTCAAACTGAGAGCAGGTTCGGGTTGGATATTAGGGAGGAATTGTTCCCTGGGAGGGTGGGCAGCCCCTGGCCCAGGGTGCCCAGAGAAGCTGGGGCTGCCCCTGCATCCCTGGCAGTGCCCAAGGCCAGGCTGGACAGGGCTTGGAGCAGCCTGGGATGGTGGAAGGTGTCCCTGCTCATGACAGGAGTGGCACTGGATGAGCTTTAAGGTTTCTTTCCACCCAAACCATTCTGTGATTCTGTGATCTTACTGTTAATTGATTTTAATTTATTTTAGTTGTGGTTAAAAAAATCCCAAGAGTGGGATTTTTTTAAGTGGTAAGGAGTCCAAACCAATTGTGAGGGCGGGAGTTTGCTGCTTCCCTCTCCACAGCTGTAGCCCTTCTGGCAAGTTTGTGGAGGGGATTTCACAGCTATTTCTACTCACTGGGTAGTTGATTTAGAGCTGGGAAATTAATTAGAATGGAAACTCTTCTTTCCCTTTATGAGGAGCAAGGGATGAGGTCTGGCAGCTGTAGGATTTGCAGCTCTCAGGGAAGAGGGACCGTTCAGTGACACAGCTATGCAGAGCCTACCTGTGGATACACATCTTTTATTTGTCTGAGGCGTCAAGGAGAAAAAATGTTACGAAATGGCTTAAATATAGGCGTGTTTTTATATTTTTTTTAATTGAGTTTCATTTCCCAAATGCAACTTAATGCAAACAATAAGTAAAAAATTAATTTCTCTCGGGAAAAAGCTATTAACAGAATGATTCTGTTTTAGCAGCATGTGAAGCTGTGTAATTGCTTACATATGTATTGCTCCAGTGCGTGCTCCCAGTTGTTGAATAGTATCAAATTATAGGAATCAAAGAGAATCAACTATTTTTAAGGGAAATGTCTAGAAGCTACATACTGAAACATGATTAAAATTCAGGATTTTCAGCTTGCTTGTCTAAATCAGCAATTTTAATCACATTATTCAAGTCAACCCACCCTCAAACACGCTTCTGTCTTCAAAATACCCCAAACTAAATAAGACAGAAGACCTTCCTTGAACAGCTGTAACATTTTTAAGTGGCAACGTGAATCTTTTTGTTGAAAACAGAGGTGTTTTTCATGATTTATTTATTAAAGCAGCGCATTTGTCCTGCTGTGCCATGAACCAGGCTGCTGTGCAGAGCAGTGAGGAAAAATCCCTGCAGCACTGAGAACTGCTTAAATACATCGGGGCTGCGAGTTTTGCTCTGGGCTTGGGATGCTTTTGGTTAAATCTCGTTTAGTGTGCAAAGCAGGAGCAGGAAGGGTTTGTGTCTTGGCTGATGCAGCCTCTGTAATTTGGCTGTGCTGGGTGTGGAGCTCCTGAGCACCAGGTCCGGGTTTGGTTTTGTTGCCTGCTTGCTGAGAATAGAAACGGGAGCGCTGCTCCCCCCAGCCACCCGGCCCTTCTGCCGCCTGCTCCCGTGCTTTCCCTTTGGACGATTCTCTTGAGCAAAGCCCATCCAGCTCCTTCCTCTCCCCTGGCAGGCGGGAGGCTGATGTGCCTGGATGCAGCAGGAGCACGGCAGCCGGATGCCCTGACAGGGGCTATTCCTGGCTGTGTGACAGCCCAGAGCTGCTGCAGCCCCTGCTGGGGCTGGGACCCGGCTGGCCCAGCGCTGGTGACACGGCCAGCAAAGCCACTGGCTCGGGGGGGAGGCACCCAGCTGGCCCCTTGCCTTGTCCCCCGAGCGCGTTGTGTCTGCAGAGGAGGGCATTGTCCTCCCTGTGTGTCCTCCCTGTCCTCCCTATGTGTCCTGTGTGTCCTCCCTGTCCTCCCTGTGTGTCCTCCCTGTCCTCCCCATCCTCCCTATGTGTCCTGTGTGTCCTCCCTGTCCTCCTGTGTCCGTGTGCTCAGCACGCGATGGCATTTTATCCTACAACAGCCTAGGCTGGAAGGGACCTTAAAGCTCATCTCCTTCCACCTCCCTGCCGTGGGCAGGGACATCTCCCACTAGACCAGGTTATCATTTGCTGTGTTTTCCTTGCTGGCAGAGCCCTGTCTCGGTGTCTCCTGAGCCAGGGACCGGAGATGTGGTGTTGCCCTTTTCATGGAGATCCTACAAACTCCTTTCTGACCAGCACGACCCAGCTCCCCCACCAGCGAGGGACACCGATTGATGATGGCACCAAATTCCTGCAGAGCCCAACTCCTCAGCGTGGGAGGATGCTCCCATAGATAGACAGAGATTAAAGGTCCTGTGTATCACAAGTTTAAGGAGCAGGAGGAGGTTGGGATCTGTCCATGGAAAGCATTCCAAGTGTGAAGGAGGCACATCTAGCCTGTCCTGCCATAGTTTTAGATGGGGAGTTAGTCACATCTGTCCTCTCACATATCCAACCAATGCAACTTCCAGGACTGGTGGAGAGAAAGAGGGTCTACCAGAAATGCAAACCTTGTTTTAATAGAAAAACCTCCAAGATGGATTTTCCTGGTTTTTCTAAATGCGTTTACACCTACTGGATGACTACAGGCTTTGAAATGTTTCTGTCTGAATTGTGACAAACATCCCAGTCTTATGTAGGAAGCAACAGGTCCTTTGATCAGGGTGTCGTGGTTTCAGTCTGAAACCAGACAGAAAATATTAATTTGGGTTGCCAATTTAAAAAAAATTCTGTAATCAAGAGCAAAGCAGGTTTAAGCTTGAAAAGAACTGATTTTATTAACTAACATAAAAAGAAAGAAAAAAAACCAACAACAACAACAATTGGAATGAAACTTTCAAAAACATACTTCTCCTCCCCCCACCAACTGCCCACCCCTCAGACACATAAAAAGATTAAAAAAAAAAAGAAATCTGGAATACTTAGTACTACTTTCAGAAACAATCATTTCTCAATTTACTAAAGAAGAAGCAGTCTTTTTTTGAATGCCATAGAAGTTTACAAGATATTAATTCTCTTGCTTTCACTCTTCACCAACAACCTGCCCGGAGGAAGGAAATTTGCTATTTGTGAAGCCCCCTCCCATGAAACAGCTTTCAACAGCTGCTCATGGACTATAACAGCTTCTTAGGATACAGTTTAAGGATGCTTTTTCTAGTATAAGGCAAAAAGTTTTCTTCACTTATCTCATTTTCATCTTAAAGAAACAGAAGTCTTTTTCTCTCACTATACAGAGGA
>WAAG01027674.1:0-88804 GCA_013390105.1 Tichodroma muraria | reverse complement strand
AAACCAGAAGAAGAGGAATTTTCCCTTGTTCGCATTTAAAATGTGTATTCACAAAGGCGTAACCATGTCTTTCATTGGCTTAATCGAGTGTCAATATTACACATTGGCCAATCAGGTTAAACCACCACACAGGGAAATGTCTCTTTGGTCTTGAACAGGCAGGGATCAATCCAGTTGTTCCTGAGGCCAGAGCTTTTTGTCTGTGAGTACACGTATTTGTTGTACAAAATAATTACCCCTGTCTTCACTTCCCTTTGGCAGGAGATGCTCCCTATCCCCTGCAAGCTGTTACTCTATCCCAGATATCTTTTTAGGTAAACGGAGAGAGAAAGGAAAGGCTGAATAGGGAATCCTCCTCAGGAGGGAGCAGGGTGCGCAGCTGTGATCTGTCTGTCCATCTGTGAGCAGCTCTGTGGCTGTTCAGCTGCAGCCTTGCTATCCTGGGCAGGCAGAATTTCTGCCTTAAGAGAAGAAGAAATGCCACCAAGAAGTAGCCACCAAATATTGCCTCCTCTTCACCCCAGTGCTGGGCTGGCCATCGAGCTGTGTTTCTGGTGAACTGCTGAAAAACACTCTGAATTTCCTATCTTTTCTGCATTTAAAACCAAAGCTTAATGTATTCTGTGTATTTTTGTTGGCAGATAGTAGTGATCATAAATTCCTTTTAATACAGTATTTCCACACCAGCACTGCCTTGATGTGCAGCGTACCTGGCTGTACTCTGCGGGACGCTTTGATTTCCCTTTGGCAGCTGCATTTTATTCTGTCTGCCCCAATCAGCAACAATTCCCCTCTCTCCATGTAGCCTCCAAATCCACTCCTGGTATGGAGTTTTAGTGCTCTCCTAGGACCTGGGCTGGAAGGGAGGAAGGAACCAGTGTCTGCTGGGCTCAGGGTTCCACCTCCACTATGGATCAGAGCCAGACTGGCAGCACAGGGACACATTTGGTGGCTTGGGGTGGCATTTCTGGGAGGGAAAAGCAGCACTTTAGGGGTGCTGCTGGATGGGACGGGGGTCAGTGGTGGATATCCCACTCCTCACTGTGTGGGATGAAGCTTTTCTTCTCTTCTCCCAGGGAGGAGCATGTGCATTCAGTTCCTCCCAGTTCCTCCCAAAGCTGGAGCAGTGCACGTGCTCTGGAATAACATGACCTTTGTTTGTAGGTCAGGCTGTTCCTGCAGGGTCACACGTGCGGCTGAACCTGCAGACAGGAGAGAGAGAAGCCAAGCTCCCAGACAGAGAAAATGGGGAAAGTGACATGAGAGAAGAGAGAAGAAGGAAAAGGTACAGACATGCAAGGCACTGGGTTGGGTGGGCTGTGGGATTCATGCCTTTTATTAGAGGCCAGCTTCCCTGGTGCACTCAATTACTGCCTCTTCCTGAGACTTAATTGCTGGGTTAGGAGCTCAGCAGTGCTGAAAGCAGAGCCCTGTCCTTTGTCATCCCTTTGGGGTGGCAGTGGAAGTTCCCTGAGTGCACATTCAGAGGCACCTTCTTGGCTTCTCATGCCATGACACCGAAACTAAATTGGCAATGTGGCTTCTTTGAATGACATTTAGTCCTTTGAAATATCTGCAGCAACTGCTTTCTGAGCCTACCCCTTGGGATCAGCTGTGAGGGGCTGAGGGCTGGCCTGAGCCAGGTGCTGACTTTCCCCTTGGAACCCTCCGAACAAAGACTGGTTTAGTTACTATGGGGAATTCCTTTCCTGAATGAACGTGGGATTTCCCACTGCCACCTGTGATGGGGATGCTGGGGGAGTGTGGGGCTTTGGGGGCAACCACCCAGGCAGGGGCTGAGCTTGGGGTCCTATTGGGCCACCGGCCCCAGCACCTGCAGGGCCCAAAGCCCCCTGTCCCCTGCCCAGCGCAGCCTTCCCTGCCCCTCCAGCTGTCACCCGAGTGGGGGACAGGGGCCACTGGCCGCTGCCAGCAGCAGGAACACGGGCAGACGAGAATTCCGGGCACAGGGCAATGCAAAGCAGGGTGGGAAGGAAAGCCTGGAGCCTTTGGAGGTTCCAAGCCTTAAACATCAGCCCCTGCAGCACCCTAGATCCAGGTCCCACAGTTCCCAAGGTTGTCATGGCCTTCAGAACACGAATGTGGATTTTGCATCCCTGTGGCCTGATGCCAGCTCTCCGCACAGGAGTCCTCATGGCTCCAAGCAGGAAGGGTGGCAGAAGGTTTCCTGCCTGCTTTGGTGGCATCGCTGCAGGGGCCGCTGCTGTCAGAGCCCCCTCTCTGCTGGTGACAGCTTTGCTCTGGGGACACCGCTCTGCCCCAGCCCAGGCACACGAGCAGTGCCCAGTGCCAGGAGCGGCGTCAGTGGGACCCCCCCGTGCACAGGGACCCCCAGCCCTGGGAACCCAGAGCAAGTGGAAACTACAACTGTGCAAATGCTGCTTGTACCCAAAGGAATTGCAAACAGAAGTAGGGTTTTAACAATGAATAATATTTATTTATTGAAGATAAGCAAAACCTAGGATTTACAGAATTTGTTTCATTATAAGAATCCTTATAACAACAATAATCTATAAGAACGTATTTACATGGGAGCCTATAGACTAACAATCTTCAAAACATATTTACAGAAAACCTCTAACATGTAAAACATATTTGCAGATGGGCTGTATCTGTAGGCATCATCTCCGTCAGTCGTGGAAGGAAGGAAGCAGCAGAGTGGGACTGTGTTGCCAGCACTGAGCCCAGCTGGGGCTGGGAGCGGGCCCCAGGCACTGGGTCAGGGCTCGTGTGGCCCAAGGCAAGCACAGGGCAGGCCGGGGGTGGTGCTTGTGCTGCCACAATCCAGGGACCCCCGGGCACCCTGTCTCTGAACAGGGCCACCCAACCCAGCCCCACTCTGCCTGTGGGCAGGGCATGGGGAGAATCTGCCTGTTCTGCTGCTGGGGTTCCATCCTTAGCCCAGGACCATGGGCTCCTCCTTATCCTTCTCATCGACCTCCATGGCCTCAACAGACTCTTCCATGTCCACCTCCATGGCCTCAACGGACTCCTCCGTGTCCACCTCCATGGCCTCAACGGACTCTTCCATGTCCACCTCCATGGCTTCAACGGACTCTTCCATGTCCACCTCCATGGCCTCAACGGACTCCTCCGTGTCCACCTCCATGGCCTCAACAGACTCCTCTGTGTCCACCTCCATGGCCTCAACCGACTCCTCCGTGTCCACCTCCATGGCCTCAACGGACTCCTCCTTGTCCACCTCCATCATTTCTTCCATACCCATCACCATATCCACTTCCATATTCTCCTCAGTGCCTTTGGCAGCCTGCATGAGACAGCACAGTCTCACAGTGGGGGCCCTGTCCCACACCATCCGTCCCCGCAGGGCTGCAGCCTGCATGGGCAGTTGGTGGTTGCCCTCCTCCCTGGAATGGCACTGTACCTCCACTGAGACAGGAGTGCACATCCTGTTGAGATGGGTCTTCAATGCGGGCAGCAGGAACAGCTCAGCACTTCTGCACGGAGCGAAGAGCAAGTGAGAACTGACCACTGACAACAGGTGAAGGGTCTGCTGTGTTTGTTTCCAGGTCCTGAACGTTCCACCTGCAACACTCTGGCAGCTGTGATGTCACAAAAGTTTCAGCACCACTCCACACTGGGAGTTGGGGATTGTAGAATGATCAAATCCTTGAATGGTTTGGCTTGGGAGGGACCCTGAAGATCATTTGGTTCCAACCTGAGCAACCTCCCACCACACCAGGTTGCTCCATACCCTGTCCAACCTGTCCTTGGATGTTCCTGGGGATGGGGCATCCACAGCTTCTCTGCACAGGTCCCTGTGTCAGGGACAACCACCCTCACAGTAAAGAACTTCTTCCCATCATCAAATCTATTCCAGCTCTTTTTCAGTTTGATCCCACTCCCCTTTGTCCTGTCACTACAGTTCCTGACAGAGTCGTCTCCCACTTCCCTGTAGTCCCTTCATTCACTGGAAAGGTGCTCTGTGGTCTCCATACAAGCTTCTCCTCTCCAGCCTCAACAGCCCCAACTTTCTCAGCCTTTCCCGGTAGTGGAGGTGCTCCAGTGCCCTCAACAACTTTGTGGCTTCCTCTGGCACTCAGCAGCTTCCCTGGCAGCAACAGGGGACATCAGCCCTAGAGGTGTCCAGTAACCCATGGAAGGTACTGGCCTTGGGAATTGCCAAAGCCTGGGAGCTCTGTGGTTCCCAAAGTTACGGAGAGAGGAGGAGGAAATGAACGGGAGCAGTGCAAGGAGCATGAATCACAGAGATGGAAAGCTGATGATCCTGGGTGCCTGTGCAGTGTTTGTGGAGGGTTTAATGATGGCCCTGGTATCTCTTCCAGGGCTGTGGGGATGTTTTTGGTGGAGGAAGTCCAGGAGAACATTTCTGATCACCAAAGTGTAGGAAATTATCTTTGGCAGAGGTAGAGGTTGAATTTTCCTGGGATGGGAAAGGCAGGAGATGGTTCAGTTTCTGGAAAGAGCAACCAAGCAAATTTCTGCTGGATCTTGGTGTTTCTGGGGGTGCTGGCACAGCCACCCCGGGCTGGGGGTCCCTGGGGGTCCCTGTGCACATGGGGGTCCCACTGACCCAGTACTGGGCTCTGCTCGTGTCGTGGGCTGGGGCAGAGCGGTGTCCGCAAGAGCAAAGCTGTCACCAGCAGAGAGGGGGCTCTGACAGGAGTGGCCCCTGCAGCAATGCCACCAAAGCCTGCTCAGTGACTCCTGCTCAGGGCATGGAGATGTTCTTCAGCTTTACAATGCCTCAGCAGCTGCACTTCTTTCTTTCTGTTCAAGAGTGATTGTGGCCCAAATAAACACTCCTTGATCCAACAAGAAAGGTATAAAGATCATCACTTTTTTTTATTATTTCTGTGTAATTTCTGTGTGGATTTACCCTTGCCTTGACTCTGTGTACAGTCCTCATAAGTTGAAATCTCCAGTTTGAAGCTTGCAAGCCCTTAGCAATATTTAGCGGCACAGGGGTGCTTCCTGTATTGCAACATGAAATTCTAAGGTATCAATTAATCAGCTGTTTTTATTGTGGTAGGACTTGAGATTTTGGGTCAGCAGGCTGATTGCAGAGCCCCTGATTGTCAGGGTGAGGTGTCTGCAAACCCCACACAGAATCCAGCCAATCTTTTCTTGAGCATGGTGGGTTTTTTCATTCCTTTCCTCCTGCCCTTAGCCATTGCTAGAATGTCACAGTGAAAATAGAATAAAGGCAGTTGTTCACTTGTAACATGTTCCCGTTTGTTTTGTTTCTTCTGCAAGGCTGGGCAAGGTCGATGTCGATGCAAATTCATTCACATCTGAGGAGCTCAAAAAGGCCTTGGCTAAAATGAAGGAAAGTGAGAAGGCAGAAAGGAAGGTGAGTTTCCTGTTTCTAAAGCAATGCACAGTGCAGGGATGTGAACACACCCTGTTACACACTGCAGAAATACAACAGTGAAAATGATTGCTTGGGAAACACTGTGCAAACTAATCTTGTGGTGAATATGGACCTAAAATACCTTTGCTAACCCGTTAGAGATATTGTTCCCTGGCTTTTCTGTATGAGTCTATGATTCTGTGAATGGTTTGGGGTGGAAAGGACCTTAAAGCTAATCCAGTTCCACCCCCTGCCATGGGCAGGGACATCTTCCACTGTCCCAGGCTGCTCCAAGCCCCGTCCAGCCTGGCCTTGGACACTGCCAGGGATCCAGGGGCAGCCACAGCTGCTCTGAACAACGTAATTTATCTGTTCCACTGCTGCTCAATTCACAAAAATGTCTGCAGGTCCCAAAGGGGACTGGATTGCAGCCGATGGTTTTTACAAAGGGAGTTGCTTTCACTGCTCTCCTTGCTTTCTGTTTCCAAACTCATGCCCTGGGCAGAAAAACCCAAATGGCCATGGTGAAGCAGGAGCTGAAGTTTCCTTACACAAGCTCCAAGTTTTCCATTTAGTTACACACAATCAACAACCCGAAGTAAATAGGTGGGCTGATGTGTGACTCACCAGGTGCATCACAGCCTCTTTCCCTTCTCCCCCTCCGCAGCATTTCCTTAACCCTCGCTCCTCCTGCTGCCTTGATGTTGGCTCACTCAAACGAAAACCGAAAGAGGAGTCAAGGCTCTGAAGTTTTGGTGTCACAGAATGGCTTTTTCTCCCCCTATGTGGCAGCAGGGCATGATTTCATTTGCTGGGTGATTATTTCCATAGCAGCGTTGGTGATTGATTACAAGGCTGCTGGAAACGGAGGCTGGAAATGAGGATCATTGAAATGCGAAAATTAGTGATACTCTATTAGGTGAAAATAAGCCATATTTTAAACCCCCCTGTTAGAATGGCTTTTGTCCCAGCAACTGGGCTAAAAGCAGCTACAGCTAATGGACCTAAAGTATACCATTTGCAGTCACTCCTGTGGAGAGCAAATCCATCCTTGAAGGCTCTGTGTCAGAGGAAATGGAGTTACACTGAGCCCCTCTGTGCTCCGGCACAGGCAGCTCTGGGTGCTGGGGTGGGGATGGGTTGGGTGTGGTACCTGTAGTAATTAATAATTTAATTGACACAGTTTTCACCTCCATTGCTCTCTTGGTTTTTTTCTGATGGCTCCAGCCCTCCCTTCTGTTCCCTCATGGGGAGCAGGACATGTGCATGCTCCAGCTGGGGCTCACTCTGCATACAAACACACTTTGGTATTTATGACAAATCCCTTTCAAAAGGAAAGGCTTTCTGCCTTTCTCCTGTCCTTGAGGCAGCCCAGCTCCAGCCTGGCCTCTCTGCTGCTTCTGTCCCCTGCAGCAGCAGGCTGTGTCCCCAGTGCCACCAGTGCTGATGTTCCTGCACCTCTGGGGCTCTCTGAGATCTCTGACAGATCCTTTCCTCCTCACCACATGTTTTGTGTCAGCTCTCTTGGTTCAGGGCAGCCCTTGGGGTGCTGTTACTGCGAGGGAGATGAGTCGTGCTCAGGACAGGCTGTCTGCTGGCCAAGCCCCACAGCACAGCACTTCAGCTTCCCCCACCTTATCACTGCTCCTCCTGCTTCCCTTTCTGACAGCTTCTGGCCCCACACCTCTCCCTGCGGGACAGAGCCATCCTGGAATGTGTTCAATGCTTGGAATGGTGAAAGCATCTTTGTCTGTGTCTGAGATCTCCTTGGAGTCACTGGGCACTTCGGGCTGGGTGGGACCTCTGGGCTCCCCAGCCTCACGTCCATTTCCAGAAAGGTCCAGCTGTAAGATCAGGGAGATGGAACCTGATGAGCCTGAGAGGAGCCTGCAAAGGCTCAGGGCTTTTTGCAGCCAGGTTTTGGGAACATCCACTTGCAGGCAAACTGAGAACAGCAGTGCTGCTGCCTGTGGGGCTGGATGTTGAGCTGGAAGAAAATGGGGTGTAGAAGTGGTGCAAAATGCTGTATTAGATGTACAAGTGATGTGCAAAGGCCTACTGCTCACTCGTACTGTGGGTATCTCACAGGTAACTGGTGAGAGGAATAGTGGAGTTGTCTTTACAAACAAGCCCTGGGTCTGCTGGGAGATGAAACCAGCACTGGGAGATAAAAGAAACACTGGGAAGGATTCCAGTGATTGGTGAATGGAAAAAGATATTTGCTTTTACAAATAAACTCTAGGTTTGCTGTTAAATGAAATTAGACATTGTAAGATGAAAGAAAACCCCTAAATTCTGTAAGAACTAAAAATTAAAGGGGAGGGTTATACATTAGAGGGGAATCCTCGGTATCAGGTGTATGGGGAAGTCTGAACCTCTCAGGTACCTCAGCCAAAGGGGAAAGAGAGAGGGAAATGCGGCCGGGAAATTGGGATAAGAAGGAGGCTGCGTCCTCCAAAACTTGGAGAGACCCCAGGGGAATGCCCCATGGCTTCTCCCTTTATTGGAATAAAGTCAAAGGACTCCTCTGTCTCCTTCTTGGACATAAACCTCTGATGTTTGTGGATTAATTTTCCTGACACTGGGTTCCTGGGCTTCTCAGAAGGACCCTCCAACCCAGCCCCTGCCCCTCTGATGCACAGCAATAAATCCATCGGCACAGCCAGCCAGGTTCCCTTTGTAAATTAGGGGCTGGAGTTCCTTTCTGTGTCTGTCTTGTCTCTCTTCATTTCCTATCTTCACATCTGTTTTCCTCCTTCTGTTTCCAAGGCCCAAGAGGAAGAGGTGAGGAAGAAGTTCCGGCCCATAGAGCAGCTGAAGGAGGAGTTTGAAAAGCTGAACATGAAGATGGAAACAGATTATGAAATTATGGTTAAATTAATCAGCAAATTCAACAGCTCTGCCTCCACGCTGAATGAAAAAGTAGCGGCGCTTTATGATCTCGAATATTATGTTCACCAGGTAACAGGAATGCCTCAGTAACTGCCATGTAAAATCCAGGGGATACGGTGTCATAAACGGGGTTTTATTTTTCTTATCAGTATCAGGTAATACAAATTGCTTAATTACCATAATCCTGGGACAATAACAGACAGCAAAGGACTAGTGCAGGCTTATTTTATATCCAGGTTGGAATTAATCATCGCTCATGCCAGGAGCCAGCAGTATCCTAGCGGTTGCCTGATTTGTTGTCTGTTCTCAGCCTGGTTTTCTTATCCTCTCTTTTTCCTCTTTTATCTGCTTAATGTTACAAAATGGGGGTTTAGCTGCCATTTTTGGGTAAGTAGAGTGGTGACTGCTAAGAAAATAATTATCTTCTCTCTGCTTCCATGGAAAGCTGCTGTGGTTGAGGGTAGGTGCCCTTACATCAGTTCACAGAGAATGTCTTCGTACCAGGGAAGGTGACAGCCACCCAAAAGCCTCTGTTTTGTCCTGGTATGAGTAAGCAGTGGCATGTAGAGCCTCACTGTGCTAACTAGCTCTGTGTGAGAGGGTGAACATATTTCCTGGCATCTCGCTTCCTTGGGTTTGTGCTCACACTTTTCTCCCCTCCCTCTGATCTCTCTTGCTCTGCTTTCAGCTCACACTTTCCTACCTCCCCTTGGATGCAGCTGCAGGCAGAGCTCTGCTCCCCTGGGCTTGGTGCCTTCCTTGGTGCCACCTCTGGGAGGGTGTCTGGGCATTCAGCCTCTGCTCTGCCGTGTGGGAAGGGACTTGGCTTCTCCCTCCCCAGTGACTGGGAGAGTCTTGAGTGCACTGGGAGAGCTTCCAGTGGCACTTTGTCATTTCAGAGGGTGAATAGGACAACTCTCGGGAGGTGCCAGTGCAAGCCCTTCCACTGGAACAGCACTTGTTGAACCAAATGTGGTATTTTGGGGGCAGGTAGCGGAAGTGTTGCTGCTGTGAGAGAGAGAGTCCATGTGCCAGCTGATAGAAGTGTTATTTCCAGGGCTCTTTGTCTTGAATTTCCATCCTAAATTGCTGTTGTGGGCATGCAGAGGCTTCCTTGCTGTTTGTTCTCCCTGCTTTTGTGTCACTGACAGCATCTGCGTGACTCAGAGAATAACTGTGAACAATGGGTACCCAAAGAGCTTCGTGTTTGTACTCGGGGCTAATCTTGCCTGATTAAGGGTGCCAGAGCATCAGGCCAGCGTGCTAAAAAAGCAACCCCCAAACGCCCTGGGATGCTTTGGATTCCAGCATAACGCTCTGGACTATTCCAGCAGAAAATCCCTGCAGCGAAGGATGGGGCAAACAATTTCAGAATGGCAGAGAAGCAGGCACTGGAGCATCAAAGAGAAGCACATGCAGCATCAAAGGGGTCAGAGAGGGGGAATGGCAGGAGGCTGGCGGGAGCACAGGGGCTCCTTTGTGTGCCGATCACAGCGCTGCTCTGTGCCCGCGCTGTCGGGGCAGATGGCTGGGCAGCACCTTCTCGTCAGGCAGGAAGCTGATAAGAAATATGACTTGTCTCTAAGCCAGCATGGCTTTTCCTCCTCTTTCTTCTTCCAGTCAGTTGAATGTGTCCAGAGCATTATCTCTGCTTGGGACTGACTTTAGCAGCACTGGCTTAATGTAATTACTGAACAGCAGCCAAAGGACGCTTGTGCCGCATAACCCTGGAAGGGCTGAGCTGTCAGGACTCCTCTGCAGCGAGTCACAGCCGTGCCGTGGGAGCAGGGGAACCTTGCGGGTGTGGGTGGCCCAGGCCACGCGTGGGGCCACCTTGCTGGTCCCACCTTCCCCAGCCTCCATCAGAGCAGTACTGTGCCATGGCTTTTCATAACTGTTCAGCTCCCGGCCATCCTGCTGCTGCCCCCGGGGCACGGGATGCCCTGTGGAGTGGAAAATGCCATGGCCTGGAGGGCGTGCAAGCAGAGGCTGCTCTCTGCTCTGTGGCATGGTCACCAGCACCCCGGAGCAGAGGGGTGTGGGGCAGCTCGTGCCTCGGAGCGCGCCGTGGGAGCCGCGGCCCGTGCCCAGTCCCAGGAGATGCTCTCTCCTGCTTTTGAAGAGTCAGCCCAAGGGCTCTGCCTTTGCTCAGCTTTTGGTTGCCAGCTCCAGTTTGCTTCTCCTCAGCCACGATTCAGCTTGGCATGTTCAGGAGCCCGTCTTGGAGAAGTAGCAGGAGGGTTTGGCTCGCTGGGCTATCTGTAACGCATAAAACCCAAATGCAAATGTGAAGAGGGCAGAGCGTAACTCATGAACAGCATTCACGGTGCTTGCACAGCAGCGTGAGGAGCCAACACCCGGTCTCGGGCATTGCAGGCTCCTTCTCTCAATTATTTACTCTGCTTATCTTCCTCTCTTCTCTCCTCTGACATGCTACACCATCTCTCTCTGCTAATTTCCTCTCCATTGCGTGTGGTTGACATGCTGCTTTCCCTCACTCTTGTTTTCTAACATTTTCTCTCTCACCTTCCCTCCCTATTTTCTTTCTCCTTCAATTCAGACCTGCTCTCTGAATAAATGCTGTCATATTTGCTCTTCTCCCATCCCTCCCCTCGCCTATTTTGCCTGTGTACTTTATTCAAGAGCTCTTTTGATCTTTGGCTTTTCTTCTGTGCCAATTTCAGTGGACTGAAGTGAGGTAGGAGCTGCCGTCTCACAGCATCTGCTGCTCCCCAGAGAGGTTAATACCTTCAGGTTGTTAAGTTTGGGGATTTTGTTGGTTTTAAAACGGTAAGTGAGGGAAGGAGCTCTCACGACAGACTCTGGTTAAAAAAGATAAACACATCTTCAGAATAAGCTTTACAGCACAATTTATATTCTGTAGTTGTGGTGTCTCACGCTGGGGCAGCACAAAGGACTCTGGTGCTGCTGAGGTTACAACAGTAGCTGGTTTTACCACACCAGGTGCTGGATGCAAATTCCTGCCTGTCCATACATTCCCTCAAGTGCAGAAGTCAACGTCCAATCCCAGCACTAAACCAGTTTTTACAGAGGCTGAGTAATAAAAGGACCCACTGGCAGCTGAAATTGGGTTGCTGCATAGATTTCTTTGTAGACAAAGATGGGTTTGCAGAGAAGTGAGAGATCTGGCAGGCCTGGTTTATAGGGACAGTTAAAAGAACAGCATCTGAAAAGATACAAAAGCTGCTGCAAATCCTGAATCAGCCCCAGCAGACCTGCAGAGAGCTGCTTTGCAGAGGGACAGGTGGGTATTGTCCCACTGGGGAGCAGAGATGCTCTGGAGCTCCCCAGGTCCTGCTTTGGTTGGTAACGACAGACCTGTGGGACACAAAGCTTCTTCCTTCTCCTGGGTACCTGAAATATTTGACTTAGGGCCAGTTTTGATGAAGGTACATGGTTGAGATAAATATAACCCTGAGCATGAAGTCATTGACTAGAAGAGTGTCCCACATGCCCTGCACGGCTTGAGGTGTTTGTCCTGTCCCACCCCATCAGGGGGTCGGCTTGCCCTACTGATAACTCATTTTTATATTCTGTTTCCATCTGCCAACGATTGCTGTTGTCTCCCTGTCTTTCAGGGAGGAGAAATGTCGAATTTCTAAACCTGATTTTTCTGTGCAGGCAGTTCTGAGCATTCATCAGATCCCCTTTTAAACCAAAAAAAAAAAAATCATTGAATACCAAAATGCATCGATTTGACTTTGGACTGAATTTTGTACTTGAAATACTTTGTGCTGTTTCTCTAAATTTTGTCTGTGAGCACTCAGAGCCTCTTCTGATCTCCTCTCCAAGAGCAGATGCCCACTGGGAGTGTGCCTGGCTAGCCCCTGATCCACTTAGAGCCAGAGGCTGATGAAACCCCACTAATGTGTAAACTTTTCCCTACTGGCAGTTAATCCATTATTGTTTGCTTAGAAAAGTCTTTGTGGGGCTGCTCCCTGGGGAAGCTCCTGGCTGGCCCCTCCAAGCAGGGACTGGCTTTTCCTTTCCTTGTCCATGGGAAATTGTTGGTGGAACTCATGGAGGACTCCCAGAACTGCCCATGCTTGTCACTCTGATGCCACCTGTGCACCCTGTTGGTGCTGACCAGCTCCTAAACATCCCTGACTCCTGGTGCTACAACTACAGCATCAATTAATTAACTGCATTTGCAAAAGATGCAATTCCCTGGGTCCCCAGTAAAGGCCTGCTCAGGGGAGAGCAGAGAGCTGGAGTTTTTTGACATCAGCGGATGTACCGAGTTTTTGGCACCACCTGAATTGCTGAAATATGTGTCAAGAGCAGTTTTGATAGCTATAATCAAAGTATTTGAGTTTCCAGGCCAAGCTACTACACCAGTGATGCCTTCTGTGTGTGACAATGTCCTCCCACGATGACACCGTGCCTGTGCAGCCTTGACATTGCTGCTTGTGGGCAGGACTGTGCAGAGTTCAGCCACAGCCATTCCCTCAGAGTTTTTAATTCCGTTTAAAACTCCGTGCTGGTTAGGGCAGGAGGGAAGGGATGCTGTGGGGGTGAAGGGAGGTGAGGTGTTCTCCAAGGCTGGGGGTCTGTGCTGATGGGACCTGCTCTCTCCCAGGTGGACAACGCCAAGGATTTCCTGTCCATGGGTGGGCTCCAGCTGGTGATCGAGGGGCTGAACAGCAGCGAGGCCTCGCTGAAGGAACACGCTGCCTTCGTCCTGGGAGCTGCCCTGTCCAGGTGAGACCTGCCCTCAGCTGCCTCTCGTCACCTCTCTTGGCTTATTTCTGATAGCAGAAAGCATGGTGTGACACACCACAAAATTGTCTTGTCCCCTGTCTAGCCCTTGCAACACCCATTTATCCCTTCTCAGTGTGGCCTCATCTTGCTCATTGGACATACCCAGAAATAATGTGGTGTCAAATCTATGATTGTTTCTTGATTTCCCTGGGCTTCCTGTTTGTACAAAGTCCAAGGGGGGAATAATTCTCCTTCTCTCCCCTTGACATCCGTCTCTGGGGGAAGATGTGAAGGAGGGTACAGTTACAAGCACCCCAGTGAACGCCTTTGTCCTTCCTCTTCCTTGCTCCTGGGCTGCTTCAGGATGGCAAGGTGCTGATTTGAGCAGCTCCCGTGGTCTTTAGAGTGGGGTTTGGGCCCCACGGACATGTGCCTCTGACATCAAAGGGGTGTTGATTAGACGTGGGGTCAGGAATAGGGTCAGCAGCCAGACTCCAGAGGAGACTGACCTGCAGGATGTTTGAGTTCACAGGGAGGAGCCTGCTCTGCCTCATGCTGGGGCATCACGTGTAGTGCTGTGGGAAGTATCCTGTGGGCTCCGTGTGTTTTCTTGGGGCCCCTTTTTGATTAATGGGGTTTGGGGCTTTGCAGGGCGTGTGTTGCACATTCAGAGGTGCAGAGGCTTTAGAAATGCATTGGATGGACTCAAACTTCAGCACCAGAAGTGCAGAGTGAAAACTGAAGGTCAGGACTGTTTTATCTGCATATTTCCACACCTAAAAATACAGTCACCTTCTCCAGCATCATAAATTATTTATGGCTTAGTCTAACACATGGTCCACAGACCTGCATTTATTTGGCAATCTCTTATGCAATGCAGTTGGCCCTCAGTGTGTGTGGAGTGATGAGGCCTCATGGACAGGAGCAGGTACCCAGATTTATACCAGGAAAGGATCCAGCTCCTGGTCTGAAACAGAACCTGACTTAGTGATGACAGGAAGATACATCAGAAAAAAGACCCGCTCTTCATATTCTGGTGTATCTCAGTCTTTGAAACAATACTGGAGTGGTTTGCTCAGGTTCTTTGTGTAGACTCTTTATAAATACTGAGAAAATCATGCAGAGGGTCTGGAACCATTTGCAGGTAACCTGTGAAATAGCAGGAGCTGTTGAAGAGCTGCTCTCCAGATGTACCTGACATGACATGGCCAAGACTCCAAGAATTCATTGTCTCATGGTACATGACGGTGTAGCAGTGGCCACGAGAGTCACACTTTTGTGTAGTATTTCTCACTCAAGTGCAAAAATCTTCTTTGGAGAGAACCTCTCATCTAACATAACAACATTAAACTGCTGCTTTGCAAACTTGTGGACCTTTTTTCTTTGAAGGACATTCTGGCAGATGGTAGTTTGGAGTGGTTTGGATGATACATTGTCTGAGAGCTCTGCTCCAAAATGTGAGAGATATTATGCCTTGGTTTGAGTTTGCTTTTCCTCCCCTTGCTGTGCTTAAGCTTTCTCAGTAGACACCTACATGCCGACTTGTCTGCTGTGTGCTCACTGCTTAATTCATTTGTTCATACATTTTCTCAGCTTACTCCATGCTCTAGTTAAACTGTCGGGGGCATTTCAGGTACTTCACACAGCATTTTGTGTTTTTCTGAGGGCTTGTTGTTTATTTCCTTCCCTCATGGTTGTTCCTGGGAGCCTTAGAGAGGTGGTAGGGCTTTCCAGTAAATTCCCAGAGCTGTCACAGCTCACTGGGCTGCAGGGACATGATCTGCTCTGGGCTTGTGTGCCTGGGGCTGGTGTCAGATCCCGTGCTGGATGCTGAGCCTGGGAAGAGGCAATGGTCTGCTGCTCACCACATGGGACTGTGGCCACCTCCCAGGTCTCTTCAGCCAGGCTGTCTGAAGCCAGTGGTTTCAAGCCAGGCAAACATTCCCAGAGGGAAATCAGGGTATGATGACAGCAGCTCCAGAGCCTGGCGTGGGAGGTCAGTATCTCCTGGCACAGCTCAGTCTGGAAGAGGGAGTTTGGCATTGTCTGTAGGCAAGTGTTTAACACAGGAGGGAACCACTGGACACAGAGCAATTCCAGACATGCCTGGGTCACATCCAGAACTTTTCAGCTCTCAGAAATACCCAGATCCTCTCCGGATTTGCATTGTCCTTAACTCTGCTCAGGTAGTGAAGCAGGTAAGGGATGGAACAAGCAGCTGCAGCACGCAGGTCCTGCCTGCACGTGGTCCTGCCAGGGCCTGCCTCAGAGCTCTGGCTGTGCTGGAAGGCCATTGGAATAAAAGGGGTTTCCAGGGGATCAACATCTTGAGCCAGCAGGCCGGGGGCTGGCCAAGACTTGGATCAGCAAAGGCAGGAGGAAGAGAAGGCACAACAGGGCAAGCTCAGGATTTCTCCTGCTGAATATTGCTCCTATTTATTTGCCTTAAAGCAGACTTGAAAAGCAGCCAAAGCACAGCATGATTTGGACCTCGGGGCCCAGGGTCCCGGGATCCAGCTGCCAGGATCTGACCTCCTGGCATCCATCTGCCTTTGTGAGTCTCTGCCACAGGAGAGGCAGATTTCTTCACCTGACAGGGACGAAATCAAGGTTTCATCTCATGTTTCTCTTATATGTCCTTCACTTCAGGCATTTGGGTTTTAATTGCTGAGTCTGTGACCAAATCAAACATCGTTCCATCTGGTGGAGTTCTCTGAGCAGTGCCCTTATTGCGAGTCTGAAACCTCATCACATTCTTACTGTTTTTAAGCCTTTAACAAAATGTTTTTCCATTCAGCAGTTTGCAAAAGTAAACTTCATTTGAACAATCCTCAAGTGCTCTGATTGCAAATAAAAGTTAAATGCACTAACAAAAATAATTGCTAGGCATGTGGGGTTGTGCATTTAGGTATCCATAATTCACTAACAGTATATGCCAATACACAGCATTATCTGGATTTCCAGTGATTGCATTAGCATAAAAGCATGTTAGCATTTATCCTGTGGTACTAACATTTAAATATATATAAGAATGAAATATTAAGATCCAGAATTTTGGAGGCAAGTGAAACTACTGTCTGTAAAATGTTCCTGCATATTTTGAAGGTACACTCCAGTATCTTCGCATGACAATCAGCATTCGCACCATTGGGTCCAAACATTACAAAAATGTCAATGTTTTATGCAAAGAGGAGCTATATTAAGCTAAAAAAGATTGCTGATGAGAGAAGTGTCTTCTGATGTCCTCTGAGCTATTTACAGGCAGCATCTTCCTTTGTTCATGGCACAGCCAGGCCTCTGTGCAATCTGTATCTCCATGTTTCACAAGACTGGAAGTGTTAGCCAGAAAGGATTATGCTTGTGATTAAAACCTCCATTTTTGAAAACTTTACCTACAGGAAATGTTTTTCCACACCAATAATTTGAACATTTTAGTATTTTGTAATAAAAGGATTTTTGTAATCCGTTTAGAAGGGGAATAATAATTTATGTTGAATGCTTTCTTGAAGCTTTATCCCAAATGCTCCCCGTGCGCTTAGGGGTGAGTTGGAGGTGAGGACGGAGAGAAGTTAAGCTGTGGGACCTTCAAGGCAGAGGGAAGCAGTTTGTATTTCATGGGGGCAAGGCAGAAGGCTCAGCAGATCAGAGATTTTGGCCTGGCCAAGGTGGGGAACTGGAAGGACAGCCACTCGTGCAGCTGCAGTGAGAGACTCGTGGCATTTTGGCCAGACCTTTAAAAACCAACCCAGTGGGGTGGCCAGGGATGGGGATGTCCCACTGGTGGTCCGGGCTGACATTTACCAAGTGTCCTAGAAGGGCACGGGACAGTCCCAGCACAGCCTCTGCCCACAAGCCCAGCACTGCTGGGCTCTCACTGTTCCCTTTTGGCCCTGAGTGCTAAAATAATCTCACAGGGCTTGGTAAAGGCTTGGGAGTAAACTCATCACTGGTGATAACTGAAGCATGATCCTGTAGCAACACACAACAGTCTTCCATGGATTGTCTTAGCTGTTTCCCAGAGATTAAATCTCTTAGAGGATGACCATGTGCCTCCTGAATATCCCATTCACCATTATTTGTGTTACGCAGCTCTGAGGCTCATTCAGAGCTTGCCCCACTTTGGTAAAGCCAAGAGAGGCACAAAATGTGTTTGCTTCTCAAGAGAAGCCTCAGAGAAGCTCCCTGAGTGATGGGCTCTGTTTCCTTCTGCTGTGTTGGGGTGTCCAACAGAGCTCAGCATCATGGGGTCCACCTGGTTTTGGTTCTGCTTTTCCATTGTCTTTTCTGAGGGAAGAGGGATGTGGGAATGCTGTCTCCTTGCTCTGTCCATCAGTCCCTTGGTGGTGTCCATTCTCCCAGAGCACAAGACTTCCCTGCTCTGTTGGAGAAGCAGCAGCTCCTCCAGGATGCCTCTGTCAAGAGGAAAGAGCTTCCACCAGATTTAAGGGGTTTGAGTTAGGTCCAGCTGTGCACTGAAACTGGTCAGTGCTCACTGGTGTTAAATAACACAGAGGCCCAAGCAATAAACCCAGGAAAAGTAAAATTAAAGACCTTGCTTCGATGCTGTCTTGTAAGGACATAAGAATTTCTGTGCAGAGAAATAAATCTGGTTAGCTTAACAAGCACTGTCCCTACCCATTTATTTCCAATCCATCTTCATCCCTTCCTCCTCCAGCTTCTCCTTTTACATCCTGCAGTATTTGCCCATCTCTTTATCCACTTTCCCTGATTTTTTCAGTGTCTGTTTGCCCATGCCATGTGTTTGCCATCTCCCAGCTGCAGTAATTCCAGCACCACTCCTTGACTGCTTATAATTTCTTGCTTTGTAGATTGTCTCCTCTATTTTTATTTGAACTCCTGACTTGTGTGGAGTTATCAGCCTCACTGCACTTAATTTCAAATTAATTTGATTGGGTCACCTGAGTTTTTTTTCTGTAATGATAATGAACTCAACCTATTTAGCCTTTCCCCATTATGAATGACCTTAACACAAACTGCAGTGCAGTATAAATGGGTGTTTCATCATTGTGCTTAATTACACAGAAGAATAAATCCCCAAACATTTTTAAGCCTCTGAAATCTAACAAGAAAGTGTAATTAACAATTAAAGAGTAAACTGCCATCCTTGTGCTCTCAGGAAGACAAGGAAGGAAAAGTCTAGAATCCAAGGTTTGCTCCTGGGTTTTTGGAGAGAAATTTTTGGGGCTGGAAGTGGCAGAGGGTGGGGTCAGGTCCTTGTCTCATGCCAGATGTGTTTTCCCCACGTGCCTGCAGCTGCTGGAGAGTGGACGAGGTGGGATGGACATCTTGGCCTCAGCCCAAGGGACTGGGTTCAGGCTGAGGATGTTGTCCTTGCTGTAAAGCAGGAATTCTGGAGCGAGTTCTCTGGGTTGGGCTGGAGCTGTGAGAGCGGACACAGAAGTCAAGCAGTGAGGATGAGGATGAGATTTGGCCTCACATCCCACGCGGGCAGTGAGCTCCCACACGGCTCCTCCAGCACTGGGCTCCACTGGGTTCTCACACTTACCTGGGGCTCAGGCGGGTGGCCTTGTCCTCCTGTGTCCTTCCCACAGCAGTGTGTGCTCCCAGAGCCTGCAGGACCTCCTCAGCCCACAGCTGCTGATGTTCTAAGAGCTGTGGGAGGTGTCCTGCCCCACAAACACAGCCCCACAGAACAGCCAGTGCTGCCCAGGGCTGTGACAGACATGGGGAGCACCAGGAAGCTGCTCCAGCAGCGCTTCAGCAGGGAGGGAAAGACTCATCACAGCCAGCTCATGCATTATATAAAACATGTTGTTTCTGTCTCATCGTGTTTAGTAAATGCTCTCTGCTAAAGCCTTTGAGTTATTGTGGTGGTTTCCATTTAAAATACATGTTCAGGCTGGTTACCTAATCACTTTCTGCCAAAAAAAAACAGCCCAAACTTGCTGTTTCCCAGTGCAGACGTGGTTTTGTAGCTGGACACAACATGTATTCCTCTGTCTCTTCAGCCACTGTTTATTTATCCTTCTTGCTCTACAACTCCCTGACAGGAGTGTGGAGCAAGGCAGGGGTTGGTCTCTTCTCCCAAGTAACAAGCAATAGGACATGAGGAAACAGCCTCAAGGTCTGCCAGGGGAGGTTTAGATTAGGGAAATTTTTTTCACTGCAAGAGTTGTGAAGTACTGGAGCAACCCTGGAGGGGTTGAAAAGCTGTGCAGATTTGGCACTTAGGGACACAGTTTAGCAGTGAACACGGTGGTGTGAGATTAATGGTTAGACTTGATGATCTTGGATGTCTTTTCCAGCCCAAATGATTCTGTGATCCTATGTTTTCTGTTTATCCTTTTTACTACACTCTGCTGTACACTCTGCTAATGGCTTCACAGGCTTCAAAGATTTTTCTCCCTAACCACCTACATTATTTTCCTGACCTATTTTCCCAGGTTTTGGCATGTTCTCTGCATTCCCTCCAAGCAGCAGGTGCAAAACACTCACCAAGAAGAGACATCTGCATCTGCCCTTTGCTCAGAGTGTGCAGGAGGCTGTGGCAGCCATTGTTTTGTGTTTCAGAAGGGAGCTTGACAAAGTGCATTGAGTAGAAAAAAGAAGCGAAGAATGGGAGACTGGGAGATGAACAACAGGAGTGGAAAATGCAGGATCCAGCCTCAGTGAGGACCTGCTCCCAGCAGGCTTTGGGGTGGACAGCATTGACCCTTATGATTGCAGCCATTGTCTGAGCTCCTATGGGAGGATGCAGATCCCATCTCTTCCTGTGTAGGTCCTGCTGTCTGCCCCCTCCTACTCCTTCCTGATGGTGGCCTTTGTTGGATTTCATTGCCAGCTGGCAGAACTGGGCTGTCAGAGGGATGCTGGGGGGCTGCCCTTGCCTCTTGTGGCCTCTCTTCTGGATTTAGCCATATTTTCTCCACCACTCCTCTCCTTGTGCTGAGGACAGGGCAACGGAGCTACCATAGGAGGCAAAATAACACAAAACAGCAACTGCAGGCTCCCATGGCATCCAAGAATGGCTCTTGGCTGTCCTGACTGAAGAGGGATCAACCTCATTTCCAGGTTGGCATCTTCCAGCCTACCTGTTCTCTTAATACAGTGCTTTGCTAAGTTTTCTCTCATCTGTCTATTCATGTGCTTAAAGATTCATTGAAACAGGTGATTATTCATCCATGAAGACAGTTCCTCAGGCCTTCCACCAGATTGCTGCCAACCTCAGCTGCTTCGAGGCTCTCCAGGTGTTTGAACGGGATGATGAGAGAAAACAACAGCTTACTGGAAATTATCTCTTTCTGAAGAATCTCCTCATCACTTTTAACTACTTGCTCTTCCCTCAGGTGCTGACATTCTGCGTCTTCTTGTGAGTGGGTTTTGATGTCCCTTTATTTCAGATGATCTTTTTTTCTGCTTGAAAGGAGATGTCGAGCAGAGGCCCTCGGAGCAGCCTGGCATGTTTTGGGAGGGGATGACTCCCTGGCTTGGCTGCCTGAGCAGCCGTGCAGCCCTCTGAGCCCTGATGCTCAGGGCAGCTGTCTGTGGCCACCCGGTGTCCCGGGGAGCTGGGCCAGTGGCAGTCCCCTCCCTGAGGGCAGCTGGGAGTCCCCACACGAGCCGGAGAAACGCTCTCGCAGCCGCTTCCCACCGAGGCTCGGCCCCTCGATGCCACTGCGGGAGCCCTGAATAGATTCGAAAACTAATTTGCTGCTCAGAGCATCAATAGATGTACGTCACTTGTCCTTTCTGCTGCATTTAATAAGTTTCCAAGGTACTGCAGCCAGTTCCAGAAGGCTGCCATCAAAGGATCTTGGCTTCCATCAGAATCCTCATGCCCCTCAGCGCTCTGCACTTCTCACGTCTCACATGTCTCTTATGAATTCAATGCAGAGCACATTGTATAATTTCTTGCAACCATCCTTTCCAGACTGTCTCTCCTTTTTATTCCGAATGCCTTGAACACAGGGGATGGGAGAGAGGAAGGGCTCTTCCTGCAGTGAGGTGGTGTTAGCTGGAGCCCAAGCGAAATGTGGGTCATGCAAAACGTCCTGTCACTGCTGCTCTCCACAGTCATGACTCCCTCAGTTATTCCCTCCCGGTGCTCACCATAACTGTTCCCTTCTGCTAATCATCCTGAAGCTGGCTTTGGGCATCCCAGCCTCGGCTGTCACAATGTGGGACAAACCTCCACATGGGTGAGGAGGGAGGGGACATGCTGGTGCTGCCAGACTGACAGCCAGGGGACGATGGGCACAGCCCTGCAGTGGCAGTTCCAAGGGACAGGTCATTAATCCTTAGCTGCATCTGCTGAGACCAATAATTAGGGCTGTTGTTTTGTATAATGCACCAGATCAACATGGGACTTGCCTCACTGAAGTGGACGTGCAGGCCTGGCTGGAAAGGCCCTGTGGCGGGACTGCAGAGGAAGGAACACAAAACCCAGGTGCTAACGGTGTGCGACATGTAAATGAGGTTTCCCTAAGCCTTGAGCAGCTCAAACCTGCCATACACGATGAACCACAAGGGTTCTTGGGTTTTATCTATTTCTGTCCATGCAGCAGGGAGGCTTGGAGAGGGTTTCTGGGTTCTGGTCCATGCCTGGTGCAGCAGGGTGGCTGCTGCCAGCATCCCTCTGCTCGGAGGCTGCACACGGGAGCCTGTGTGAGCTCCTCTACATGTTCCTCCTCTCCTTGTGGAGGCAGGTTGTGTCATATTTCCATACATACTCTGTCATAAAAGCTCCTAAATATGATATTAGTTTGTTTGCATGTCTTGCAACGAGCAGGAACTCACCTGAGTTGTTTTCCAGATTAATACCCCGCTGGTTTTTCTTAACAAGGTGTTTTTCCAAGCTGAGAACAGTAACGACTCTGAGATTTTTTTAAAAATGCAATTTCTTCTCAGGTACTTCATATTGAAATCTGTCTTAATTTCAGTTCAGCTAGTGTGTGAAAACACACGGTGAGGCATTATTAGTCCCTGAAGGAGTAAAGACAGATGGAGCCCAAAATGGAATTGGCTTTGTGATTAATTGAAACCTTCAAGAGTGCAGTGGAGTCAGGGCTTGGTCCTGCCCTGGCAGCACCTGGGGATCAATTCAGCTGGAGTGAAGAGCTCAGGGGGAGACATACAGATGTCACCTGGCAGTGTCAGCCCCGAGCTGTCCCCTCCCGGTGGGACCTGTGGCTGGAGGAGGGCGGGGGTGGCCCAGGTGTGGGTGGGGATGAGGGAGGGATGGTGGTGTCGGGGTCCTTGTGTGGGATGATGTGCTTGGGTAATGAGCTGCTGTTTCTGCCTCGAGCCTCCCGCAGCTGTGCACGATGGCTCTCGTGTCCCTGCACAGAGAGCTGAGCGGGGAGGAGGGGAACGCTTCGAGGCATGCTCCAAAAAACTTGGGAATGTGGAGGTATGGGAGTGGCATGGGGTTTGGGCTCTGCTCTGGGTTCCTGCTCCACGTGTGACCTGCACAGTTTCCTCAGGTTTCCCATCCTTGCCTGTGAGAGGGAAGGGAGTAATGAAGAAACACCAGGTGGTCTTATGTGTGGTGGCTTCAGCATTAGTGCCTCTTTCTGGGGTCTGTAGCCATTGACATTTACAGCATTTTCCGCTGGATAGGAGGAGGAAAAGGTGTTGCAAAAAGGGGAGTTCTCCATCATGTTTTGTGAGCAAGTCCTCCCTGTGC
The DNA here is from genome assembly GCA_013390105.1 of Tichodroma muraria. Taxonomy (NCBI): domain Eukaryota; kingdom Metazoa; phylum Chordata; class Aves; order Passeriformes; family Sittidae; genus Tichodroma; species Tichodroma muraria. The sequence continues at coordinate 66,167 of WAAG01027674.1, read as the reverse complement.
AAACTGGCTTTGCTGCTCGTGGTGCTGTTTTCATGGTCAGCAAGTCCTGAGCAGCTCTGGAGCTGGGGAGATGCAGCAAGTGAAGGTGAAGTTGCTTTGCAAAGGCAAATCCAAATCTGTTCTGGAGCTATGTCAGCAATTCTGTTCGGAGAGGGCATAAAGGCGATGGTCAGGGCAGTGGTGGCAGCCCCAGGGAATTTCCCACTGGTGCTCACTGCTGCTCTGTGCACAGGTTGTGCTGCCATGGCCCACGTGCCAGAGGGCTGCGGGTGCCTGCCCCTGAGGCAGCTGAATGGGGCTGAGTGTTGAGAACATTTTAAGGAAGGATTTAGCGTGGGAAGTTGAAATTGGCTGTGGAGATGATGGTTTAAGGTGTGGACGTGGCCGGGGGCCCACGACTATGTGTTCTTGGCAGGTGTGTGTGCACTGAACTGGTCTTGCTGGGGCAAACTGGGTAACAAATGGCATCCATGGGTCCCTCTGCTGGGAAGAAGGTACAGGGGACACCTCCCAGATGCAGCCAGGACAATCTTTTCACAGGCACCAGCACCCCTTCCTGCAGTGCAGTAGCAGCCCTCCCAGTTAAGAAGGTGACTGGGACCTTGCTAATTGTCCTGATGAGAGGGAGCACTGCTGGAAATGAGTGGTGCTGCAGATCCTGCAGATCTGTGGGGAGCTGAGCTATCTCCTGGGACATCATATGCAGCACCTCACCAAACATCCAGTGTTCGCTCACTCCCACAAGTGCAGTTTGATTTCTGTTATCCCTGAGCGCCCCTAGGACGGCAGCAAGTTTCTGAGGTGGATTTTGTATAGGGAGGAAGGCTCTGTAGCTGAGCTCTCTCTGCAGGACCTGGCCAGAAGTTGTGGAGAGATACTATAAGGCTGCTGTGGATCTTCTTTTCTTTCCCTGGGGACTCTGGGGATTGCAGATCAGCGGATTGTGGATTAGCGGATCAGGAATTAGAAATGCATTTTTCATTCTTATGTTACACACTAATGAACTGACAAATTTATTTTCTTTAAATCCAGCTATTTCAGCTGGAATTGGCCAAGTCATCTTCTGTCTCTTCTGGTACCTTGAGAATGGCTGAATCCTGATCTCTCTGGCTGAGGTCACATCGGCCACGTTCGCTTCTTTGTCTTTAGCCTGTGGCTGTTCCAGAAGTGCAGAGTGCTCTCCAGGAAGAGCCCAGCCCTCGTGGGTGGCTGCTGAGTGGAGCAGGGCGTGCATGTCTGGGCGCTGCTGGGGGCTGCGGCTCTCTGCGGCCACGTCTGCCTGTGCCAGTGCAAAGAGGGGAGCTCAGCCCCAGGGAGCAGGGCTGGCACCAGCCTGGAGGCTCCAGCTTGGGACTCTGAGTCCACTGGTAGCAGCTCAGGTGTCTTTACCGTGGAGACAGCCTGTCAAACCCAGCGCCGTGGCTCTGCCGAGCACCTCCCTGCCACTGCACAGAGTGCTTGCCCAGCTCCAGGTGCGAGGTGTGCTTGGCTTGCATCTGTAATCAGAATATCCTGAGTTTAAGGGACTCACTGGGATCACCCCGTCCAGCTCCTGCCCACACACCCCAACATTTCCCCACCCTGTGCACCCCTGGCTGCGCTGTCCGAACGCTCCCGGGGCTCCGGCAGCCTCGGGGCCGTGCCCGTTCCCTGGGGAGCCCGGGCAGTGCCGGCACCCTCGGGGGGAAGAGCCTTGCCCCGCTCTCATCCCAGCCGTTCCCTCCTTCCCTGAGCTCTGCCCTCAGCTCCTCTGCTGCAGCTGACCCAGCCCAGGGCCCTCAGCCGCTCCTCGGGTGCCCCTCCAGACCCTTCCCCAGTCCCGGCTCCCTCCTCTGGACACTCGGGAACAGCTTTGGATCTCTCTGATGTTGTGGCACCCAAAACTGTCTCAGAACTCAAGGTGAGGCCACTCTAGTGCAGAACAGAACAGGACAATCCTGTCCCTTGCCTGGCTGGCTATGCTGGGCCTTGATGTCCCCCAAAAAGGATGAAAGAAAAACCTAATAGATTTTTTTTGCCTTTGGGCTCTTTCCTGTGAACAAAGCTGAGATATTCCCCTGCTCTTTCACATCCTTCCATGGGGAGGGCCCTGATTCCTTGGGCAGCTCCTCCACTGTCACAGGCTGGGATTTGGGTGATGCTGGTGGCTGTGCAGGCTGCAGTGGGCTCCATGTGCCTCTCCTCCAGCTGCACTGTTCTCCAGGTCTGAGGTAGCACCTCCCTACCCAAAACCTGTGCCAGGGACAGCAGAGAGCAGAAAAAGGCATTTCTGTTGTTCAAAGCCTAACGGCCTGCACTGTGGGACCCCATCGGCGGGGGAAGAGCAGCTCCATCATTACCCAGTCACTCCTCAGAGCTTTCAATGAGGACTAAACAAAACGGCCCTGGCTTTCCAGAGCAGGCTTTATTCCTGCACTCTGTTATGCTGAAAGTGGGTCTGAAAGGCGGGGGCCTCTCACCACGAGCCCCGGCAGAGCCGTGGGCTGGCCCCGCCGGCAGAGCCGCTCCCGCTGCTGGGGCCAGAGCGGAGCCCGGGACATCCGTCATGCCCCGTGACTGATGGACAGGTTTGGGGCTGTGCCTATAATATCTTGATTAACAATTAACATGATGGAACCGGGAAATACGTCTCGTTCCTCGCCCCAAGCCGACGGGTGAGGATGGATATATGTTGCCTGGTTGATTGCTGTGCCTTGTTACAGCCTATTTAGGGTTGATTGAAAAGCAGAGGCTTTGTGTGAGGAGAGACCTTTAATCTCCTGGCAGAGCCAAGTGCGTTTCCCATCAGGAAGCATTCCTTCTCTGCTGCTTATCTCGAGCCCTCGCTTTAAACCTGAGCCTGGCAGAGACCAAAAGAAAGGCAGGATCAAAACAAAAATAATTGGGATCGCTGGCTTCCGTGGGCAATCTGAACCCGTTATTCCTACTTATCAGCTAGTTATTCCTATATAACTCTTGCAAGAGACAATTCAGCAGTTGCAGCATCTCCTTGATGAAAAGCACTCCAATGAAATAACCATGGCAACAGTTGCTGAGGGCTGGCGTGGCGAGGGACGGAGATGTGCTCTCCAAAGGACTCCGGGCCCAACTTCCCTGACAAACGGCACTGCCGAGCGCCAGGAGGTGATGTACGGAGAGCTCTGTGTGCTGGCTGTCGTCCTGGTGGGGTCCCAGCTGTGCTGGGCATGCAGGCTGCCCCAGTGGACCCAGTTACAAGTCACATTTTGTTAATCATGGGCATCTTCACCTGCAGATGGAAGGGGAGCTCGTAACCTGAAAGCTGAGGGGAAATCATGAGGACACTCAATTAGGAAGGAAAGGTCAAGGAGGGGACCTTATGGAGGGACACCACCTATGATCCCAAAGCCATAGAGGATTTCCCAGGGTTTGGATGCTCTGGGAAAGGCTGTGTCTCTCTGCTGTTGGTGCCAGAGACTGGTATCGATAATGAACACTTGACATGTCTAATTTCAGAGCAGCTTCTTTCTAAACCAACTCTAAGACTGTGTTTGATGCTCTGCAGGAGAGGTGACAGAGGCCACGTGCTGTTGCATGTGGAGGAGTTTGGGCATTTGCCTTGAGGAGCTGGCCCTTGTTGTGTGGCAGGAGCCAGCAGAGCCTGGACTGAGGCTGGAGAGTTCGTGCCGAGGGTCCTTCATCCCTGGCTCAGGGGTCTTCTAAGTGCTCACTGTTAGGATCACTCATGTCCTACTGCTCTCCAAATGCTCTGGTCATAATCTTCGCTGGGGAGCAGCTTATCTTATAGGATGAAGGCCTCTCAAGTAGTTTTGTGGGCATGGTGGTGTTTTTATTAGGCACTATTCTCTCATTGTTGTCTTACTTAATTGGACATTTATAAGCCTGAAAAGTAAAAGAAGGAACGTTCACCAGAAGAAAGGAGGAGCCTGCTGAAAGCTGCATTTGTACAGATTTCTGAGAAAGGGCAGTAAATACTCCACCTCTGCTTAATAATAATAACAGACAGACTAAGTATCTCTAAAAATATAAAATAACGTGGGCCTATTTGGAATAGTCAACATCCTTATCAGCCTGCTGCCATCTCTGCAAACAAGTTTCGCTAGAGATTCTGGGCATGATTTTCAATGGCTCAGAGCAGCTGTAGCTTCTTTGACTTCAGTGAAAAGTCTGAGTGCTTGGCACGGTGGCAAACCAAGCCTCTTCCTTTCTGCTTCAAATTGGGGCTTGATTCTAAGTGAGATGAATTTTCTCCTCCTGATAATTCTGTGCATCTGAAGTGATTACAGCTCCGCGTGAGTGCTCTTTTAGGAGATTTGAATGCAGCGTTTTCTTCCGTCTTAAAAAGGTTCCTTCAAGCCTTATGATGCTGGAGAAGGGGGGGAAAAAATAAATCCTGGTGGAAGCCGTTACATCTTCCTATGCAGATGAGAGATTAAAACTTGTATTTTTATAAAACACTCACGGGGGCTAAATTGGAAAAGTTCTGTTGAGGCGAGCGGGTTTTGGCTGGTGGGAACGTGCTGCTAAATTCTTATCTGGCGATGGGGAGGCAGAGCAGGGAGTGGTATTATTTGGAGTTCTTAGAGAGTGAGCTTTAATATTTGCTTAACTCCACTAAAAATAGACGCCACCCTCTTTTCCTAATAGGCGGCATTTGTCACACTTGATTCATTTCCTCTCCCAAACTGAGCTCCTTCATGAATATTCATCTCTACTCCCCAGGAATCTGCCTGTCCTCAGAAGTTGTACTCGCGGCGACCGTGCCGTAACAATGCGAGCCAGCCTTCCAGGGCTCCGGAATACCTGGCCCCATCCAGCAAAACGCGCTGCTATCAACAGCTCCCATTGATTCCTGCCTCCTCTCTGAGCCGTGATTGCTCGTTATCCCTCTCGACGAGACCCTTAACGAGTCTCCCGTTCCTGTTGTCATAGCAGCGCCGCATCGCCCGGTGTAGCAAAGTCTCCGTGGCTGCTAATTGTGTGATGGGAGGATCAGTTTGGCAGTTTTTCTAGTGGGGATTAGGCCAAAAGGTCCCTTCTGAACTGTGATGAATGTGGTTTCCTTCAGAAGACACTAAAACTTGGTAGTTGGAGGAGATTTCTGATGAGGGAAGCTTTCCACAGCAGAGAGAGAGAGCAGTCCTTACAGAGCTCTTCCATTCATGCTCTGCCACTGCTTCGAGCAGGAGGAAGCCAATCAGAAATGCCAAAGGAGCAAAAATGGTTGTGTGTAAAACAGTTGATTCCTCATTAAGGAAGTCTGTCAGTGCCTCAGACCTTCTAAACTCCGGGGTCCAGAGGATGTGGAAGGTCCCTACTACTGTCACTTGCTGCTGAAATGTGAGAAATCTGCTTCTGCCTAGTGAGTATTGAGGAAGCAGGAATCAGTTCCTGCTCGTTCCTCTGGTGCCATTGCTCAACACCACCAAGGAGATTTTCAGCCATGTGCTAGAAGAGTTTTACAGGGGCTGCTCTGGCATTGTGGGTGAGAAATGTGCACAGCAGAAAGAATGATCTCATCACACCTTTCCCCCTGAGAGCCCAGGAGCAGCTGCGTTGCGGCCGCGGTTGGTTAAAGAGGGCACAGGAGGCAGAGGGGTGTTTGCTGCTCGACCCTGAGGAGTGATTTATCAGCCAGGATGCTCCTGTTAACTGGTAGGACCTGTGCAAGGCTCAGCATCCCTGTCCTGGCATGGAACAGCAGCACAGGGTTTGCCTGGAGCTGGAGGGCCAGTGGCTGTGTCATCCCCAGGGATGGTGGCTCATCTGCGGGCTTGCTGCTGGCTCAGCGTGGAGGCAGGAAGGGCTGCAAACAATGGACTGTTCCCACTTGCCAGGGGATGAGGATCAGCTGTGCCTGTTCCCAGGGCCCTACTCTTGGAATGCAGAGGGCAGATTTGTCCCCTGTGCCTCTCACTGGGTTTATTCCACAGTACTGAAATGCAGCCAGGATAATCTGTGACCTAAACATGGGCATGAGTGGTGTTTTTAGAGAATGAAAAGAGAAAAAATAAATCCTCACCCACCTCAATCTCTCCCCCAAAATTAAAAACTCCCCTGGCCAAGCCCTGCAAATGAGTTTTTGTTGTTTGTGCAGTGAGGAGCCAGATTTTTAAAAGCTGGCTTTCAATGTTACAGCTGTTTATTATAGGCATGAATAATTGCTGGCACGGTGCTACCACTGCTGTTGTTTGCTCTTAAAGTTGGGCCAATTACATATGTAAGCCCTTGATTTACAAGCAAAAGCAGAACTAAAGTAGCTTTGTGGCCCACATTTCAAAAATGAGTGATGTGTCCACGGTCAGCTGTGGTCCCCAAATTTGTGCTGTGAAACACAGAGGTCCATGGCCATAAATGTGTGGCCCAGATTGTCCAGGACAATCCCAGATTGTGAAGGACATAAACAGGGAGCAGCGTGTGAGGCCCGGGAACCTGCCCAGATTCATCCCATGGCAGGAATGCTGAAAGATTGGGCTGCATTTGGGGAATTCACAGTCAACACACAGAAAAGAGAGGGAATTGGAACTGAACATAACGGTTCTGCAAGATGGACTTAAACAAAGCCTGTCCAAGTCCTGTTTCCCAACATGAGAACTGGTCTGTCTCCAGCTCCTGCTGTCCAGTCAGCCCTCCTGGGAGAGCAGAATCCCAGAATCCCAGAATGGTTTGTGTTGGAAGGGACCTTAAAGCCCATCCCATTCCACCCACTGCCATGGCAGGAACACCTTCCACTGTCCCAGGGTACTGCAAGCCCCAGTGTCCAACCTGGCCTTGGGCACTGCCAGGGATCCAGGGGCAGCCACAGCTTCTCTGGGCACTCTGTGCAAGGGTCTCATTTTCTTCCCAATATCCCATCTAACCCTGCCCCTGTCGGTGTGAACCATTCCCCTTAATTTTGTCACTCCAGGCCCTTGTCCAAAGTCCCTCTCCAGTTCTCCTGGAGCCCTCTAGGCACTGGAAGGGGCTCTGAGGAAACCTCAGAGCATTCCATTCTCCACTCCACCTCTTTCAGCCTATCTCCAGAGAAGAGGTGAATCCACAGAATAGCTGCTATCCGTTGTGGAACTTAAAAATGGCTGATTGAGATCAAACAGAGGATTTTTTCTTGCTTTTGCACAATAGGCAGAGATTGGGAGGGAGGGAGGTCAGTGTGATGACCATTCTCCATAGGGTGATGGTTTCCAGACATCACCCACAACTGCTGTGACCTGGACTCTGCATTGCCAGCGTGGGGAAGGTGTCACTGTGCTGTGCTGGTGCCACTGGGTGCCATCAGCCGTGGGACGGGGCGGGGAGCCAGCCCAGCGTGAGGGAGAGCGAGGAGCTGTGCTCGTCCTCCCTGGCCTGGTGGCAGGCCGGTGTCCTTGCTGCTGGGCAGCAGGAAGGGCAGGATGTGAGTAAGGGCAGGAGCCGGCAGGATGTTTGTGGACGCTGATGTCATTGTCACAAATCAGCCGTGGATGTTGTCAGTGGGGAGGCAGTGGCGGCTCGGCTTGGGAAGAGGCCAGCGTGTGGCACCCCAGGGGCTGGCTGGAGGGGCACGATGCACTCGTGTCCTTACTCACCACACAGCAGGTGGCTCCTCAGCCCCCTCCTGCAAGGTTTGTGTGGTCAGCCGGAGGCCGTGGCCACTCCCTGGTGTGCAGGGCCCGGGCTCAGTCTGAGTCCTGCCTGGCACGGAGATGCTCTGCCCCAGCTCAGCACAGGATGCTCCCAGTGGAGTCACGGACATCCCTCTGGACAGGAAGCACTGGTGCAGGACCAGTGATTTCTGCAGTGATTTCCTGAAGCTTCTGAAGGCAGAGGCCGCACCCGGTCCCCGCAGGGCCGGCAAGACCCCGTGGGCAGCAGAGCCGTGGGGAGGCACAGCCAGATTTGTTTACGAGGCTGCAGTCGGCTGGGCTTTAAATCCCAGCAATTACTGGCAAGCCTTGGCTCCTCCCACACCGTCGCAGCACATGTGTGAACTCCTGGTTGTGTCACCTCCCGTCCTCTCCTCGCGGAGTCTAGCAGTGGGAAGTGATCATCACAGCTCGCATTTGCCTGGCGTATGTCTTTCCACAGTTCCAGAGCGTGGAATGGATTGAACCCTCTTCCTCCTTCACCTTCACATTCAAGCTGTTCCTGGATGCAGGCAGCTCAGCTTCCACCACCACGCTCAGCTCTCGGAGCTTTCTTCAGCCCTGGGGATGGAGCCCTTCTCTCCTGCCTGGCAGAACCTGCCTGGATGCTTCCCCCTTGCAGAGATGCTGTTCACCTCACGATATTTTGGGCTTTTCCTAACCCTTTCCTTGCCAGGCTGAGGCTCTCTGACCACTCCCTCCTCGACTGTGGCAGAGGAGGCCTTTTTTAATTTGCCTTCAGGATCATTAAATCTTAATTAGCACGTTGGCTTTCTTTGTCAAGGTATCTGCTCTCTCCATCCATCAGTGATGTAGGGCACACTGCTGACATTCTCTTCTTCCTGTATAATTACCTTATTCCACTCCATCTTTTATGCAGAATCTGCCCTTCTGGAAATGCTCCTCTCCCTGCTCCCACTCTTCCTGAGCACCCAGTTCAGCTCTGGTACCTGCCATGGCTTTGTTTCTTACACCTGCATATGAATTCCTTGCGTTATTCCCGTATTTTATTAACTACCTTGATCGTTTGGGCTCCTTAAGAGCTTGATTCAGGCATTCGTGGGCGTTTCCTTCACCCTCTCTCTGAGGATGGGATCTGTGTCACCCAGCTTCAGTGCTCCTACGTGAGTGTCCACCTGAGCTGGCTGTCCAGGCTCCCTCTCCAGCCAGGGACAGGGAATCCTCCAACTGGCAAATCGTTCCAGCTAAGGCAGGAGTCAAAGGCAGCCCCATCTCCCATGAGACAAATCATCTTTTCTGCTCACTGCTGCTGACCTTGAGTTCCTCAGATGCTTTTTAGAACAGATGCAGCCCCCCTTTAGAGTGACCCTAAAGCTCTGGGCAGTGGATTTGCCTCTCTGGCTTAGCCAGGGCAAGTCCCATGGAAAACCGGACACCGGGTCTCCAGAGATGTGCAGACCACAGGTCAGGACATGTTACTGAGGGAGCCCAGGCAGCTTTTATGGGCTGGATGTCTTAATTGTAGCTGTCTGATGTTAACAGAGATGAATCTGACACTTGGAAAGGTTTGGAGAAATGTTTTCTTCTTAATTTGTATTTAGGAAATGTAAAGGTATATAGTGAATGTTTAAAAACCAACAGCAACAGTAATAACAGTAATTATAGATGGGCACAATTTTCTTTTATCTTTTAACTGAAGTTGCTAGAAAAAATGACTGCTGTGCTGATACTTGGCAGGGACACTGATGTGAGTACCCACTTGTTTCTGAAAAATGCTGCGGGATTTTTAATGACCATCAGCAGCACAACCTTGATTTTTAAATGTCATCCTAAATGTAGCAGTTACAGCCTCCTCTGCTGTGGCATGTGGGTGGGTGAGTAGGGATGAATCAGAAAGCAGAAAGAATTGCTGGTGCTTTCTGTGGCTCCCAAGTTTTCCTCGAGGGCTTCCCACCCAGGAACTGGCTGGAATTGTCCGTGGGTTGTGTTGCAGTCCCTGGTCTCGTGGCATCTCCTGCTGTTGCTCTCCCTTCTATTAAACCGTGATTAAGTCACTTGATGTAGAATGAGTTCATCAGGTTTCTTGAGGAGCTGGTATTCCACAGGATATCCTCTCTGTTTATCAAAACAAGATAATGAAGAAAGGTTTCCTAGCTTTTGCAAATGCAGCTTTTCCATTCTCTCTCTGGCTGGAACAGGCTTCGCTTTCGGAGCTGAAATCTGTGCTTGGCATTTGCAAGATGGTGATTTGCTTTTGTAAACGGAGCAAAGTCTTGGTTTTGAGTCATGACTCAGTCAAACAAATCTACTTTTATCCACTAAAACGATTCTAATAGCACCATTAAACCCGGTGGGACCGGGGAGAGCCAGAGTGACACTGCAGTGGGAAGGATCCAGCATTTTCCCTGGCCTGCCAAGGAGTGGGCCGGGCCGGGATGAGGCTCGGGAGCGATGAGCGGGTCGGTGTACAAGGAGCATCCCCTCCCGCCGTGGTACCGGGGCTGCGGCGGGGCAGGGCCGGCTCCGGGCGGGTGGGAGCGGATGGAAGGCTCCGCTCGGAGCAGCGCTCGGCTGCCCGGGGACGGCAGGAGCTGCGAGCAGATGGCAGGGTTAAAATAGGACAGAACTGCGCCGAGCTGCTGCTGCAAGGGAGAGGAGTGAAATGCCTGTTCTCACACTTCGCTTTGTGACTCGGGAAGAGCTGCGGAGTGCCTGCGCTCCGCTCCGCTGGCATTCCCAGCGGGAACGCGCCAGGCAAAGGCTTCCTCGGGTTTCTGATATTATTAGCACTTGTCTTAAAGAAAAATCAGCTCAAATGAGCAAGCAAACAAATAAAGCGAGTAACAATGGAAGGGCTCAGCCTCGGGCCGCCTTTAGCATCTCTCAGGATGATTAGTGGGATGTGTCACACCGGCACCGAGAGCCGGAGTGTTCCGAGCCCAGGCTCTTCTTGTGGTGCTTGCAGACGGCTTTTTGCAGTGTTTTCATCTCACCTAAGGCGTGTGAATAGGTTTTGTTGAAATATCCGGGCGACTTGGCATGCCTGGAGTGATGCTCAGAGCGATTCAGCGACTCGGGGGGAGAATTCTGTGCAAAGCTGCCCCACTGCGGGCTCTCAGGGGCTCGCTGGGGGTCCTGCAGCAGCAGCGAAGGGCTGGAAGGACCTCGGCTGTTCTGCCACCATCCTGGGCCACTTCAGATCTGGAGCCGGGAGGGTGGAGGAGTGCAGAGAACAGGAATGTGAGGAAGAGGAGGAGCAGGGAGGCAGGAGCCAGCACTCACACTCGCACCCTGGAGCGCTTCAGTCTATAAATCAGGGGGTGCTTTGAAGGCTCTGTGATGAACAACACGGGATGAGCTCGAGGCTGTGGTATTAATCCTGCACTATTGTTCTTGTTTCTTGCTCTGTTGGGATTTTTTTAAAAAGAAATCACAATTTTTGAGGGCTCTGGCTAAAATGGCACAGAAATAAATGAGTTCTGCTCACACTCGGAGAGCATCTCCTTATTTTTATTAATGTAGCCTCTGATGAAACACAGCCCATCCCTCGGCACCAATCCATATCTGACCTACAGTAAATACCAGGCTTTCAGGAATCCATGGGGAGTGTTTTGTAAGTGTGGCACATAGAGCCATAAGGTTGATTTACCCTCAGAAACAAAGCATCAGTTTGGGTGATTGAGCACTGGGGGGATTCCCTGGGATGCCTTCCGTGCATGCGGAGCACTTGCCTGTACCTACCTGGAAGGATCGATCACTCACCACGCTGAGCTGGAAGAGAGCTCATGCCATTCCTGTGACCACTGCAGGTGGTGGACGAGTCACCTAGTCCAGGCCTCGAGTCACAGAGGGGTGACAAATCCTCAGAGTGGCCTGCACAGCCCATCCTTCACCATCAGAACGGAGAAGTCAGGCCGACCTTGGCGGTGCTAACATGGGGATGGCAATCGTCCTGAAAATCCCCAAACCCTTGCATTTTATCATAAAATAGTCATAAAATGGGCTGCTGATTAAACCCACAGAAGCTGAGCTGTCATCTCAGGCTCTTGAAGCTGCAGCCCCTACTTGCCCTGGTGTCTGTGGGAGCTCCAGGTGTGAATCCCTCCTGGGGCAGCCCAGTGAGGGCTCAGTGACAGCACCGGTGTCCTTGGAGCCAGGGGTTCGTGCTGGCACGGAAATACAGGTCGGAGCTGGCAAAGCCAAGGGTCAGGAGAAAAGAAGGGCTCTGGGGGTGTCCTCGGAGGCCTCACTCCTGCTGGGGCAGTGAGGTTCCTGCCTGGGCTCACGATGGGGCTGTGTGCGATCTCCTGTCTGGTTTTGTGGGACCATTTTTTCCCTATGGCTATAAATAGAGCCAGTCAATTTGTTGTTTGTGTGTGTGTTCAGCAGAACAATCTAGTGTGATTGGTTTTGTTCTGGCACCTGGGATTTTACTGCCAGAGCCGGTATTCACTGTACTCTGTTCCCAAGAGAGGTGAGGAAGAGGAGGGGACTCACCTCAGTCCCCATGTTCCCATTGCTTTCTCCATGCTTTGGGCAACTCTTTGGTTCTGCTGACTCACACAAGTGCCCCAGCTCCTGCATCCCACACCTTGAGTGCTGGGTCCCAGCTTCAGGGGCTTTCTGCAGCCCTGCGAGGTGTCTTGCTGCAGCAGATTTGTTATTCTGTGATTTTATTTAATTACTTGCTTTTACAGCTCTTTGCATAAATCTAATTATCCATCTGTTACACTGCGTTAGGGCACAGCAGCTCCTCGGATTTTTTCCTGTTCTAAACACTAAACTTGCCCTGCCTGGGCTCAGGTGAGCTGGGTCTCCTCCCTGCAGGGCTCCCAGTGGCTCCTGACCATACCAAGCTCTGCACTTCCAGCTCAGTGTTGTGACTGCAAAGGGCCAGGAGCTCGCAAAAGGTAATTCCCACTTCCGTGGTGTGGCTGGGAGCAGGGTGTTCCCAGTTAAACCCCACGTCACTGTGCTCCCGGGGGGCCTGGGGCTCTGTCATGGGATGTTCCAGCCTTCCTGCTTTCGGAGGGGATGCTGGAGGGCCCACAAGAAGCTCGCCTCTCTCTTGCCTGGGACACAGATACGTGGTTGGAATCCAAGCCAAAGTTCCCCCAGCTTTTCCCAGGTGCCTTCCACGCTGTTCCTGCATCTCTGGGATGATTCATGCTCCCAGGTTTGAGTATCACATCAGCCCATCAGAATCACACAGTCACGTACTCAGCTCCAATTTATTCTCTGCAGTTCTGTTCTCCTCTTAGCAACAAATACTCCATAACCTAATTGCTCATTAAAGGCCCTGCTGTGTCCCTGCAATCCAGGATGTCACAGCAGCCGTGCTGCTCTCCCGGGGACGCCGCTGCTCCCCCGCTACAGCGGCGAGCGCCTGGCTTGGTAGAAAGTGAGAAGGCAGCATTGCATTGAAGTGGAGATTTTCATCTTCTTGGGGATTTTTTTATATCTCTCCTATATTCTGGGCTTTTGAACATCTAACATCTCTTTCATGCTTCACATCTTTCATATGAAATTGTTGTATTGTGTTGCCTATTGAAACCTAGTTTTCCTTTTGTCAGGTTTTCCCCCCTCACCCCTGCTTTCTTCTCTGCTGTATTTTGATCGGTGTAACTACTTAGGGCTCCATTTTTCTGGGTGGTTTTTAATCTCCTTAAGTCGTAGCTCTGAAGGCCTTTGTCTGTGATAAACTCAGGTCTGAGCTGGTGCTTGGAGAAGAGGATTTTTAGGCCAGTTCTGCTGCATGCAGCCCCTGGGGGAGGCTTTGAGGGTGACTGTGCCTCATCCATCCTCCTCCCTCCAATAGTCACAGGCAGCCTTGGTGGCACTGGGGTTATTTTATTATTATCCTGTATCTCATATTGTGCATGCAAATGCCCTTTTCCATAGCTTGGGACCGTGGAAAGCCTCATTTAAACTCCGTGTTTTGTAAGGGATTCACCCGCCCTGTGCTGAAGTGTCATTTACTGGCAGAGCCAGGGGGTCATTTTGGAGGGCGAGGAGGCTGCAGGGCTGTTGATATCGAGTTGTCCCAGTTATCCTCCTCTTAAGAAGGAAGCTAGGGAGTTTGGAAGGGGGTGTGGATACCTGGGAAGTCATGGATTCAGAGCCATCTGGCTCACTGCAGCTGCTCCATGGTCATTTCCCACAGGGACAGTTCATAGCCAGAGCTTCGAGTGCAGGAGGAAACCGTATTCTCCCTATGTGTCACTTCTCACTTGAGCTGTTTTAATGCTTTTATTTTTTTTATTCTTAAACCTGCAATCTGAAATTCAGTCGTGCAAGTATTAACGAGCTGCTGATCACCCTGCCTCTCTTTTCTGCCCTTGTTCAGAGTCTCAGATTTGCAGTTCTAGTGCAGGCTGGAATTACTGACACTGTAATGATCTGTTTTATCTCTCTATCTATTATTTGTCAAATAATTTTGACATGGCTGTGCTTACAAGAGCTGTCAGGAATCCGCCAAACACTGAGAAGGATGAAGAAGTCATTGGCCTTTTCAAGTGTGACCCTGGTTGTGTTGCTTTGTTTCCAGGACTCACGAAAGTGACCTTTTCTATTGCCTGTCAAACTGTGACCCAGGTGTGAGGGTTTGAGAGCCCCAGGAGCCAGACAAGGCACATTTCAGTCCTGTTGGTTTGCTCTTGTTTTCTCCCTTAACAGATTTTGGACTGAAAACACCAGCGGGAGGGGAAGGGAAAGAGGGGGAGGGCAAGGTAAGCAATGCTGCCTCATTGCCTGTTTCTGATCCTCAGGTTACAGCGCAAGCTAAATAGACAACACTAAATTTTTTAGGCTGTTTCACAGACTTACAGACTTTGATCCCTGGCTTTGATTTCCCAGGCGGCACCGCAGAGCGCTGGTTCTGAGCAGAGACCCATTAAGCCCCGTGTAGCCCGGTGATTATCATGCCTTTGCACCAGCCCCGGGGCTTTCATCAGGGCTCAGCTCTGCAGCCTCGGCTCCCCGGGGAGGTGCCAGGGCAGGAGAAGCGCTGTGGCAGCACCCAGGCAAGGGTACCCCTCCATCCCACTCCCTTCCACACCCCTGCTTGGTCCTTCCCCCCCTGGCTTCAGCAGGATGTCCAGGAGAGGAGGTGACCCTTTCTTTCCCAAGGCCTCATGCAGTTTCTGCAACAAGCAGGCCATGAAATAAATATTCTGTGTGTGTCCTTGTCAGAGCAGTAGAGATGAGGACATTTGCCTGCCTGCCCTGCTCTGTGCCTCCAAGTCTCCGGGTCCCTCCGCACCACTTGGCTTGCTTTTTTTTATTTTTTTAAATTTAAATCTAATTTTGCTGCCTTATTGTAGTTCCTACCTAACTCCATCCAGAGCTGCTGTCGCCTCAGGGCTGTGTTGCTGCTTTTCAGTCTTCCCACGCCCATTGCAGGTGCGGTCTGCAAAAACTTTGAGAAGTCTCTCCTAAATTTTTGCTCTTGGGGTCGTCCTAGGAGGATTGGAACAAAAGTATCTCTTAGCAGAGAGTACTGTTCAAAAACCCCTTCGTCTGCGAAGTGGGAAGTGCTTCCATGCCATGAGTTTCCAGTGAAAACAGCACAGAACGTGGGCAGCATGGCTGGGGGGCACAAGGAGCTCAGATGTGCAGCGAGGGCCACATCTGGAGGGAATGTGCTGTGACCCCACAGCCAGGCTGGGTCCCCCCGGGGCAAACTGGGGCTCTTTAGCACACAGGGGTCTCTTCTGGGAAGCTGCACGGGCCTTGAGTGTTGAGTCCCTGCAGCCTGTGGCTGTTCCTCACCCTGGATAGGGGCTGGCTAATCTCATCAGTGCAGCACACCCAAATCTGTGCCATCGCTGCAGCACTGTGGGATGTCACCATAGGCTGGCCCAGCCCTGGCCCAGCCTCAGGCTCCTGTTTCAGTGAATTTCGTTGCAGGTGCCGCCATCCTGTCTCCATTAGCAGATTAGCACCGTTGAATTTCCCATGCGAGCGCTCCACAGTCTGTCTCATTGTGTTTATTTTGTTCAGGCTGCTTTTCCCTGGGCTTGACAGTGCAATTTGTGCAGATCTCTGCTGAGTTTTCCAAACCTTCAAACGAGCTTTTTTGTTAGCTTGAAGCCAGGAGCATTGATAGCAGAGACAGAGCAACAGGAGCATTGAGAAGCGAGCGGCACACCCACCAGCCAGGAAGGCTCCCTCACCTCCGGAGCTGCTCCTTGGCAAAAAAGCTCCATGGTTCAGAGATTTTAATTAGATCAAATCCTCCAGGTGACCAGCCAAGCATTAAAGGCATACCAATTTCTCAGCTGTGTCTCTTGCTGTAAGAGTTTTAATTATTTATTTTAGAGAGATGTGACAAAAGAGCTTGGATATCCCAAATGTGCCGTTCTCCTTGAATGGTACCAGGAGGTCTCCAGCCCAGGGGATTGGCCTTTCAGTGCACTTCTACTCAGCAAAGTGCCTTCCTGCAAGCTGCTTCTGCACTTGTTCTGGTCTCCATTGCCCCAAGGACTTGCAGGTGAAATGGGATCAGATCTTTGGACCACATGCTGTTGGGCCATGGCTGTGGCTGCAGGTTTGGCTGGAGGTGAATGAGAGCCCCAGTTGTGAGCTGGGGGAAATGGCCTTGTGCCCAGGAGTGGCCTGGGGTCAGCTGAAGTTTTAGGGCTTGTGCTGTTTGCCTCTGTTGACTCCCCAGATCAGTGCCCAGCCCATTCAGAGATGCCATTGATAGGTCACTGCACAACATACTGGGGTGGAAAATTGCATCCTGTTTTTGGAGGAGACTCTTCTGCACCTCCTGGCATGGGGAGGTTGGGGATGGACCCCTCGTGGTAGAGGCTCAGGTCCCACCTGACCCAGGCACTGCAGAAGCTGGTTTGCTTCCAGGGATGCTGCAGGGCTGGTACATGGGGGTCTGAGAACTGTGCTGCGGAAATCTCATCCGCAGGAGGATCCTGGAGCTCCTGGGTTTGGTCTTTCTCCTTTCTGCCCTGTCTGGGCAGGTCACAGATGCCCCCACCTCGGCAGGGTGCCTGTGCCATGGCTGTGCCTGGACGTCTGCTGCAGCAAGTGGGTGAGGAAGGAGAAATCAAAGGTGGCTTTCAACAAACCCCCTCTTCCTGCCCTGAGGTCAGCCTGGTATTGCCAGCTGGGAAGTCCCACACCAGATCTGCTTTGAGCCATGGTTTTAACTCCAAGCTGCTCCTTGCCCAGCTCTATTTGTCTCTAGTTTTGTTTCTTTATGACCCTGCCTGCCTCTGTCTCTCTCATTTCACGGAGGGGCTGGGCCGTGGCTGCTCCAGCAGCTCCCTGGGAGCAGTGAGAGCTGTGGGTGCTGTGCCCTAGCAGGGTCGGTGACCTGTCTGGCACGGTCAGACAGTGTAAGAGCCCCGGGATCAGGGATCAGACAGCTGGCACACTGTGCCCTGGCTGTGGAAGCCCTGCCAAGGAGGGAGCCTGGAGCGTCTGACGTCTCCGGCACCTTCCAAGATGCATTAGAAGTGGGCTTTCCGTGCATCAGTGTGGATGGGGCAGTGGTCTGTCTGTGTATCTGTGTGTCTGTCTGACCCTGGGCAGCTGCTGACATCCTGACCTGAGGTTTCAGCCTGTCCTGGCAGGCAGAAGGGTGGATTTATCCAGAGTAAGCCTTGGAGAGGAGCTCTTGCTGTGAGAGGTGTGTGGGTGATCAGCACACTTGCAGCAAGCGAGGAGAGGGGGAAGCAGGAACTGGAATATGAAGGCTGCTCAGGAGTGGATGTGATGTGGAGTGAGAGGATTCACGGGGCCAGGAGGCCACAGGGGAGGGCTCCTTGCCAGGGGAAGCCAGGTGGGATGAGGGGTGTGGAGGGAAGGCTCAGGTACCCAGTGTGCCCTCCCCACCCCTGCTGCCTTCATTTCAGGTGTGTTTGAGGTGGCTGCAGGGTTTGTACCTTCTCCATAACCATGAGCCAGGGTTGGTGGAAGCTGGGGGATTTTGTTTTGGGATCAGGCTGGATTGACCCTTGTTCATGTCCACTGTGGGTGGAAATATAACGAAATAGAATCATTGAAGTTGGAAAAGCCCTCCAAGGCCATCGAGTCCCAGCTGTGCCACATCCCCACCTTGTCCCCAGCCCAGAGCACTCAGTGCCACCTCCAGCCTTTCCCTGGACACCTCCAGGGATGGGCACTCGAAACCTCCCTGGGCAGCCCCTGCCAATCCCTGAGCACCCTTTCCATGGAGAAATTCCTGCTGCTGCCCATGGAGAATTCCTGGAGCTGCTGAGCCTCCCCTGGCCCAGCCCGAGGCTGTTCCCTCTCCTCCTGTCCCTGTTCCCTGGGAGCAGAGCCCGACCCCCCGGCTGTCCCCTCCTGGCAGGAGCTGGGCAGAGCCAGAAGGGCCCCCTGAGCCTCCTCTGCTCCAGCCTGAGCCCCTTCCCAGCTCCCTCAGCCTCTCCTGGGTCTCCAGCGCCTTCCCAGCTCCCCCAGCGCCTCCTGGGGCTCCAGCCCCTTCCCAGCTCCAGGGCTGTCCCAGGACACGCTCCAGCCCCTCCAGGGCTCTCCTGCAGGACCCAGACCTGGACACAGCCCTCGAGGTCCCCAGCAGTGCCAGCACAGGGGACGGGCACTGCCCTGGTGCTGCTGCCACCCCAGTGCTGGTACAAGCCAGACCAGGGTCCCTCCCGCCTTGCCCTGCCCCCCTCTGTTGGTGACCTGCCTTCTGCTTTCATCCCTGCAGCAACCCCAAGGTGCAGATCGAAGCCATCGAGGGGGGTGCCCTGCAGAAGCTCCTGGTTATCCTGGCCACAGAACAGCCCCTGGCTGTCAGGAAGAAGGTGAGGAGTGGGGCTGCACCTCTGGGCACAGCTGGGTTTGTGCTGAGCTCCGTGTAAACACCCTCAGGACATCACGAACATCTGGAGAGTGTGGGACCCCCGCTACTCCCCACGCTGGGTGGGCTTCGCTCCCAGGGGTGCAGGAGGGGGCCCCTGGGTGCCAGACCACCCCAACAGCACTGCTGGAGCCTGCACTCCCCTGGCTCTGCCGTGTTCCCCCCAGTACCAGCAGTGGCGCTCATGGTGGCTCTGCCAGCCCGTGGGGACAGGGACGGTGCCACAGCTCCTGGGGGGCACAGCGAGGGTCCCCACGGCAGCACAGCCATCGCAGGCTGACAGACACGGGAGCTGACGTTTGGAGGAGCTAATTGCTGCAGCCAGCCCCGTGTCCTGCCTTTGGCAGAGGCTTTGGAGCAAGGAGCAGCACCGAGAGCCCCCAGCCAAATGTGCAGCGCTGTCCATCGGGCTGGGGGCTTCCTCGCCCCCTCCCTGCCTCTCTCCCTCCCTCCCTGCTGTATTCCCTGGAGCATGAGATCCCATTACCCTCGCTTTAGCGTGTGATGCCACCTCAGTAACGTCACCTGGCTGCTCCCAAACCCCCAGCCCTGTTTTCCACAGTGACCTCCTGCAGGAGGGGTCCAGCAGGGTGGGGGGACCACTGGCTCTTCTTTTCACCTGCAACGAGCTCCCTAAAATATGTTCCCCTTTAACCCTGGTAAGAGCCCTCCAGCAAGTGAAAGGCCCAGGAGAAGGCTGTGGAACCCTGTTGCATTTGGCCATGGATGTGAGGAGATCCCACAGGATGCTCCACGCTCAGAAACTCCTCCCAGGAATTCCTGTGGCTCAACCCAGACCTCCTTTTGTGTGGGGAGGAATGGCTGGGCATACAGGGGCTCTCACAGCATTGCTGTGACCAAGGGTAATTCTTTCCACTGAACCTGAGTGCATCGTGCTGGCAGCCCCTGGAGAAACGAGAGGGGTGGGCTCAGTATTGTCCACGCTGACACACACAGCTGTATGAGACCCTCCAAGGGCTGAACCCTCTTTTCCAGGAGGACAGAGGTTTCAGTTTCCAGTTCCCGTGCAGAGTACAGTGTCCTGTGTCTCCAGACTGGATCCCGAGGACAGGCCCCAGCCCCTTCCTGCACAGGGCAGCAGCCCCGGGCTCCCGCTCCGATGGTTTTTCCGCGCCAGTGCTCACAGCCGTGCACGGCAGCGAGGCCAAAAGTGCATTTCTTCCCTCCGCCATCCTCTGGCCTACGATTAAAAAGGGAGACAGCAGCATCTCGAATTCACCAGCAGCAACGCGGAAAATGGAAAATAGAAACAAACGGGAGCGGGAAGGACGTGGCTGTCAGCTCGGATCTGTCCGTGCGGAGCGGGCCCCGTGTGTGAGGAGCCCGCCCGGCTCCTGGCAGGCGCCCAGATGAGCAGCACGTCCCCTGCCCCGGGCGGGCCCCCCGTCCCTGTGCCACCACGGCTGTCAGAGCCAGCCAGTGTGACAGGCAGCGGGGCTGGGCTGGCCCCGAATTGCCTCCTCGGCTCCACGCCGAGCCCCGGGGCACCGCTGGGTGCTGGGCTCTGGCTGCTGGCGTGTGGGGCTGCACCCTGACGGGGCCTGGGCCGGGGCTGGGTGCTGGGGGACATCATGGCCTTGTCCTCTGACTGCGGAGGTGTGGGGACATCACCCCTGGCGCCCAAATCACCTCGTAGGGATCAGGCTCTGCTGAGTGGTGCTGGACACTCCTCACCCCATCCTACGGCCGGGCTCTGTGCCTGTGGGGGGTGAACAGGGAGAAGTGATGGGGTCGGGTCTGTCAGGGGCTGGCCACAGGCCCTCAGTGACAGCCCAGACTGCGGTTTGGATGGAAGTACCCAAGATTTGGCAGCCTCACAGTGCTGGGGAGGATCGGGATTGCAAAGGGGACTGCTGGAGATGTTCCTCAGCAAGGAGAGGTCGGGATGCATTTTCCGTGGAGCTCCGCACAGATGGGCTGGAGCATGTTTCTGCTGTCCCCATGGGGTGCCATGAAGAGAGGCCGTGCCACCGTGGGTGGCCATGGCCACCGTGCTGATTGCCCTCTCTCTCTCCACCAGGCTCTCTTTGCTCTGTCCTCCATGCTGAGGCACTTCCCCTATGCCCAGCAGCAGTTCCTCAAGCTGGGCGGCCTCCAGGTGCTCAGGAGCCTCTTCCGGCAGAAGGGGATGGAGCCCCTCCATGTCCGTGTGGTGACACTGCTCTATGACCTCATCATGGAGAAGGTGAGAGCTGGGATGGCAGATGGGTACCTGGCCAGGCACCCCCTCCTTCATCCCCAAACCCAGCCAGGCCTGAACATCCTCACAGGATGAGCCAGCCCAGCATCAGTGAGGATGAGTCCCCTGCAGACCCTTGGCCAGCACCACACGAGTGCCTGGGGGAACCCAGAGGAGCTGAAACCTTTGTTTGCCTTCAAGCCACTGCCACCATTTCCTCCCGAGGGTGTTTAAACAGCAGGACATGAGGACATGAGTAGGGAATGCTGGCCCTGGGCTGTGGTGTCCAGCCAAGGCCAGGGACAGGCCAGCACTGCTGTGTCCCTGCCTGCCAGAGCCCTTTGCCTGCTGCACGTCCCTCGCTGGAGCCCAGCCCGCCACGTTCCATGTTTTATTTTCAAATACCCTGGATTACTGCTGTAAGTGTCAGTTTAAAGCTTGTCTTTCCTTGCCATGGCTTGTTGTTGAGTCTGTGTGTTTCCCTGACTCCAGAGAATGGGAATTAAATCCACTCTGGCTCGGTTTATGGCCAATTTGCCCTGCGGATTATGGCTGCTTTAATACCTGGGTTGCAGGCACAGCAGAGCAGCACCTCTCTGTTAAATCAGTTATTTTCCAGGAGACTTTGTAAAGGTGCAAATTATTTTAGCAGGTCTGAAATCGTATCAGGTGCTGACTCTAACATGATCCTGTCAGCTCCATGGGAAAGCAGCAGACAAGGACATTTTGACTCAAACCATTCCCATTTGATCCTGCTGCCCGTTTCACAGCTGCCCCCTCCGGCAGCCCCATCTGTTCCCTCCCCGTGGGTCTGGGGCAGGCACAGCCTGGAAGATTCTCGGGTTTATGTTAAAACAACAATTTTTAGCTGCTCTTTGGATTGGGAATGCTGTAGCCTGGGTGCTGGGGGGCTGCTCCGAGCTGGGGTGGCAGGTTTGGGATGGGCTGGGTGACTGTCAGATGCGTTGGTTTGGAATCATAAAGCACCCGGGCAGCTCTCAGTGTGGAACAGGAGTCACTGGGGCTCTGAACGGCTCCTCCTGCCTCACTCCTTCCTTTTCACCCCAAATCCTTCCTGCAATTCAGCAGGCAGCTCTCAAGAGGACCAGGAGAGGGGAGGTCTCCTTGGTGTTGTCCTTCCATGTCCCTGCCTGGAAATTTCATGCTATCAACAGCCTCTCCACCACCTGAGCCCCAAGGGGCTCACAGGGTGATGTGGGGGAGTTTCCCTTCCTCCACCTGGCCCTGGTGCTGCTCTCTTGTTGTCAGGGATCCAGCCTCCTGCAGAATTTCAGTATTGGGGTTTTCTGGACCAGGCTGGGAGGGGAAGGTCTGCCCGTGGCTGGAGGACACTGAGATCCCCATCTCTGGGAGGAGCAGCATGGAGCCAAGTGATGATGTTCATAAGGTGCTGCAGGCGCCTGTCGGCAGCAAAAAGCATCAGACCAGAGACTTTACAAGTCCTGCTGAGCTTCCAGCCTCTGAGTCCCCTCCCGGGCTGTGTGGCACAGAAACCCGCAGTCACTGGGAGTTTTCCAGGGTGCACAAACAGCCCCCGTGGCCAGGGAGCCAGGACACAACCTCGGCCTAGTCTTCTGTGGCAAGTCCCCGTCCATGGCAGGTGGTGCAGGACATGCATCCTCCTCTACTGTGTCACCTCCTGGGAGCTGTTCCTCTCTGACAGGGACATTAATCTGTGTTCCACCACTTCCCACAGATGCTGCTTGAGGACTCCCAGCACGGAGAGCAGATGGAGGAGAAAATCCATCAGTACCAGCAGGTCAGGCTGGTGCCGGCGGTGGTGGAGCAGGGCTGGTGTGCCCTGGTGCCCAATCTGCTGGCCATGCCCGAGCATGACACCCGTGAGAAGGTCCTCAAGCTGGTGGGGGTCCTGGTGGCCTTCTGCAGGGAGCACTACCGGGGGGACCCCGCCCTGGGCACCACCCTCAGCCTCCTGCGCAGCGAGTACGAGGAGCTGGCGGCCGAGGAGCAGAGGGAAGGGGACAAGGATGGCTACTTCAGGGAGCTCCTCGGCTCTATAAACACCATCATCCAGGAACTGAGGTGAAACCGTGGGTTCAGTCCAGTACCAGGGAATTCAGGGTGACACCAAGTTTGGATGGCACAGGTATAGGTGCACTTTGGAATAAACTGCTGGACTAAACAAGATCCCAGCACTGTGTGCCAACAACTTTGTTATTAAAATACATTGGGATGTGGGGAATGTCTTGTTTTCATGGGATACTGCTGGAAAAACAGAAGTGCACAGTGGAGGGAACAAGCTGGGGGCTCAGCTGAGGGATTTGGGATCTGCAGAAAGGGAACAAGCAGTGTTCCCGTGGGGGCCGTGCTTATGTCACTCCCAGGAGGGGATGTTTGAATCCCTGCACTCCCTCCAGGCCTGGCAGAGCCCAGCTGGTCCCTTCCATCCCCCAGCCCTTGTGGTGCTCTGCCACCACCAGGAATGGGCACAAATGCCAGCGGATCCATCCACCTCTGTGACCCTGCTACCACTGGGCTTTGTGCTCAAGTATTTGTGGTTCCCATGTACAATGTCACTTGTCACTGTTAAGTAGCAGAGCTAATTATAACTATTGATTCTTTTTTGATCTTTCTCTTTTGGGGGTTTCAGGCTGTTTTGCTGGCATTAATTTTTTTTCCATTTTTATCTGAAATGCATTTCTCAGCCAGCCTTGCCAAGGCTTCACTTTGTAGGTTTAAAAAGAAATAGAATATGTCTGATGGTAACAGCCAGGACAAGCATTGGAAGGGGCTTTTCTGCTGGAAACCTGAGCCTCTGGAGCAATGCCAGGTGAAGCAGAGATCCAGCAGAACTGGGGGGGATCAGCACAGGGATTTCTCAGGCCCTGCCTGGCCTTGTCACTGTGTCACAGCTGGATTTAAGTGATGGATTTTGGTGACGAGCTGGGATGAGCCAGGGAGAAAACCACCAGCAGCCCTCCCTGTCCAACCCCAAAGCCAAAACCCCACTCGCTCTTCCTAAAAGAAGTCTTAAAACCTGACAGATTTTTGAGCAGGGGCTCACTAGGGACGCCTGTGTGGCCCTGGGGATGGAGGGGTGCCCGTGGGCCTCCAGGGCGGCTCAGGAGGGAGCAGGTGGTGGCTCCTGGTCAGTGCCACTCGGTGCCAGCCCTAGGATGCCAGCAGGAAGTGCCTGTGTCCCCCGGAAGGTCCTGGTGACCCCCCCGGGCTGTTTCTTGCACACCGGCAGAGCGACACAGCCAAGGACATGGTGCACTGAAAGGAGGCCAAAAAATGACAGCAAATACCAATCTTCTGGCAGTGCTGCTTCTGAGGCGCTGGGCCCTGGCAGGGCCCAGGTCTCAGGGGTCATGTCTGAGCACTGGCAGTGCAGCTGGGTGGTGGCACGGGGAGATGGTGACAGGATGGAACCTCGGAGGGCACCAAGAGCTGCACCATGGGCAGCTGTGGCCAAGGCTCAGCCTTGGGGGCTGCAGCCCAAAGAGGGGCATCCTTCCTCCGTGTGCGTGACTGTGTGTCCCCAGAGGGTGACAGAGAAGGGCAGGCGAGCCCTGGGCTGCTTTCCCTGGCCATAAATGCCAGCCCAGGCCA
Organism: Tichodroma muraria; assembly: GCA_013390105.1. Taxonomy (NCBI): domain Eukaryota; kingdom Metazoa; phylum Chordata; class Aves; order Passeriformes; family Sittidae; genus Tichodroma; species Tichodroma muraria. Next base: position 41,965 of record WAAG01027674.1, on the reverse strand, counting down.
GTGTCCCCACGAATGACAGGTTTGTTTCCCAAATGGTGCTGCTGCTCCACAGCCCGGGGTAATGACAGGGCTGCTGCGGCTGCCTGGCCCTCCCCGGCAGGGACACGGGCCAGGGCCAGGGCCAAGCCAGTGCTGCTCCAGCCCTGCTGTGCTGGGAACCCCCAAATTCTTGTAGCATCCCCCAGGCATGGAGCAAGGCAGGGCTGGAGGAGCCCCAGGGGTGGGGGGGTCCTGGGGCAGATGGACACCTTGGGTAGGGCTCACCAGACCCCCTCCCAGTGCAGGTCTGGGAGGTGGGCCAGGCACTTCCATCCTTGATTTTGGAGCTAACAGGGTCCCCCCATTCCTCCAGCTTCAAGAGGGTGTCCGGCATTAAGTGCTGGAGTCACAGAGGTGGCCAGGCCAGGAACAGCTCCTGCTCCTTCCCCCTGCACCCACAAGAGCATCAGGAGGGCCGTGCTAGCTCGGCCCAAGCTCCCCAAACCCTGGCACCCTTTAGGCAGGGAGTGGCTCGGAGCAGAGCCCACGGGCTGTCTCCCTGGGACGCTCCCCAGCCTCCACCATCTGCAGCACAGGCGGCAGAGCCCTCAGCACTGGAGCAGCAGATGTGCCTTAATGGATTTTTCCTTTCCCCAGCCATTTACTGGGGTTTTGAATGCATTTGCCCCTCCTCACCTTCCCTGCTCTCTCCCCCAGTTGTTCATTTGAGGTCTGGCTGCCGTGGCCTGGTTTGGACCCAGCAGCCGTGTAAGCAAACACGGCTCAGGGTGCCCCGCTCCCTGACACCTCCCACAGGCGGCGGGAGCGGGGAGAGCGCGGAGTGGGAAAGGCGCTCATTAACGGGCATTAAATCGTGGCACGGGAACTTCACACACAATTATAGCGGCATAAATTCAACGTGGCTCCATTCACCACGGAATTGAATTAAGAGCACTTGAAATCTGGAATAAGACTTATCTCCTGAGGATTTAATGTGGTTTCACTAATACACTTTAGAAGATAACGTGGGTTCGTCTTCCTGAGATCCCTGCGCTGCCAGGTCTGCCGGGCTCTGGCACGGCCTCAGCGGAGCTGCTGTCCCACCGCACTGCAAAAAACCCCAACCCGAATCACTGCAGAAAACCCCAAAACCCCTCCAGCAAGGATTCTGGCGTGTTCCAGGCGGTGCCTGGGGAGCAGCCGTGGGGGGCAGGGAAATCCCACAGCCCTTCCCTGCCCAAAGCCACGGCGGGTCCCCCATCTGCACGGAGGGCTGGGGATCGGGAAGGTGGGCTTTGGCTCCCCGCTCCCCGCCGGGGAGGCGGCTGAAGCACCCCCGGAGCTCTCCCGGCGCGTTCGCTCCTCCCGAGCCGAGCATCGTCCTCCGGCAGCGAGAGCGACGGCACGAGCCCTTCCCCAGCGCTTAATTACATGGAGCAGTAATTACTGTAATTCTCTTCAATTGGCTCCCTAATAAAGTCGCAGCTTCGCTGGCGGCCGGACCCCCTCGCTGAGCTCCAGCGCCTCTTTCACACGCAGGGCTGCAATTCCCGGCCACGGCGGGATCGGGTTTTTGGGTTTTTGAGCTCCTGACCCACCTGGGTCTCGGGCTGGTGCTGAACAGCCCGGAGGTGCCGGAGGCCCCAGGAGCAGGGGCTGGAGCCGGCGCAGAGGTCGCTCCGGGATGAGGAGCTGCCCTGCCCGGCCCCGGGATCCGCCGCTCCCCAGCACGTCCCCAGCTACTGAAACTGCGGGTTCAGGACACAAAATCCCCCCTCTTCTAAGGGGAGAGGCGTTTTATCCCCTCCAGCCGCTGCTGCTGCACTCCTGAACGGAGCAATTAAACGTTACACCAATAATGATTCACCTCGATGCCCTTCTCTGCTCCAAACGCAATTCCCAAAGGAGCAATTCTCGGGTACAAAAGAAATGTGAGTTGAGGTTTTTCGGCCTCCTGTTCCCATCGTGTTCCTGCTGCTCCTGCACCCTCTGGGGCTGTAGCCCCACCAGGGGAGCCACATTTTAATTTCTTGATGCTCAGTGTTAGTAGAGCATCATGCCATCATGTCATTGGTATAAATTAAACTAACATGTATTTAAAAGCTAAATACATGAAAATTTGTCTGTACATCTTAATAAAGGTTGTTTTTTAAAGCTCATTAATAGATTGTATTGGGGGGGAAGGCACTGGATGTACTCCCTAAACAGCCCAGGGAACGTCACCTTTAAGACAATACCAGGAGAAAAAAACAACATATTGAATAAATTCAGTTAATAATTATCTCTAAAAGACCACAGCCTGTTAACCCCCAAATGGCAGTGGAGCACAGCTCTTCCTCCAAGACTGTTTATATGTTAAGAGTGTATGAAAATAGCCTATAATTCCACTGTTTAATAGCTGTACTCAAGAGGCTAAAATGCTCGAAAACAATACATTTGGCAAAAATATCTCAAGAACTATTTAGCTTAATTTCGATCAGCATTACAGTGACATGACAGCAATAACCTTAATACAGTAAATTATGAGCTGATTGAGATAAATAAAATTATAACATTTCAGTGCCAAGGCTCAGCTCTAAAATGGAGCTGCTCTTTAGACATCGACTCCAGCCCAGGCTTTTCCAGCTCCACAGGAACAGGCCCTGCCGTGCTGCCCGTGCAGGCACCGCTTCCCTGCACCCGACTCGTCCGGGACATGTGAAACACACTGAAATTCATAAAATTTAAATAAGACAGCGAAATTATACCTTGTAGCTATAGTTATCACAAATAATGTACAGTCTAAATTGCAGCCTGAGCAAACACGATTTCCTGGGTGCCTCTGGAAGCCCAAGGCGGGATGCAGAGCAATTATGAGGAATGAGCACAGAGCTGATTTGCATCTGAATGGCGAGGGGGGGGCGAGGGGCGGGCTGGGCCCGCTCCATTCACAGCACCACAATGCACCAGCTGGGAAAAGCAACTTTATTAGTGTCCCGCAGCAAAATACATTAGTAATTTGTAACCAGGCACTACAGTTCCCGTCGGTGTCACGCAGGAGCGATCGGCCGCCCGCACCGGGGGAGGTTTCCGCAGGGATCGGCCCCGGGAGCTCCCCCGGCAGCGCAGCCCCTCGGCAGGGAGCAGTGCCAGGAGCACAAGGGAACCGCCCAGAGGGCTCCGGGGCAGCCCAGGAAAAGCAGCATCACAGCCCCAGGGCACCACCGAGCCCAGCTCCAAACACGACCCTCAGCAAAGCCCAGCCCAGGCACGGGTGTAGCGTTTTCCCAGCTGTTTTCCAGCTGTGCTCACACAGCCGGTGCCTGCTGCAATTTCAAACTCCTCTGAGCTTGCTCCCTCTCCACCCCCACAGCAGAGATACACTAGCACATACAATACTTTCATTCACTTTTTTTTTGAGTAAAAAATCTAATTTTTCTCTCTTGATCACCATGATAAACTGAGTCTCTGAGTAGCATGATCCAGTATTAGTGTTAACCATTAGTGTTACTGTAAAATCCTCTTTGGTTATAGAATATTTCATTTAAAGCAAGATTATAAAAAACAGTTTCCAGCTAGAAATCCACCCCTGTAATCTAAAAGCCATCTAAATTACCACACTTCTGCAGGCTGAAGATATACTGATAGGCCTTAGAAATCTGAGTATCTCCCCAGGTAATCTAAACAAAGTTATCAAAATTATATTAAGTAAATACATTTGGAGGAATAGTAAATTTTTGAAAAATCCTTAGGGTGTTAGAGTTCTGGAAGTAGCAGTAGTGGGCTAGAGAAAAACACCCCCGAGCCAGAGCTCTCCTCTAGATGCTCTCCATGGCCTTGAACTCGCTGAGGGCCTGCACGGGGTTCACGTGCTTCTTCTGGGATGCCCTCTTGATTTTCGTCTGGGTCTCGTCCTGTTTCTCCCTCTTGACCAGGGGTTTCTTCTCTGGAGCCTTCATCTTCCAGGAGACAGCCGGGAGGTTGAGGGAGGCCATGCCCTGGGACTTCTGGTACTTGGTGGATGCCACGTAGGAGGCCTTGACCGTCTGCACCACGGCGTTCATCAGGTTCTTGGCTGCCTGGATCAGGGACATGGCACTGTCCACCTGCCAAGGGACACGGAGTTACACACCATGGAACCCCCAAACACAGCGTTCCTCTCAGAACACGACAGGCCTGGGGCTAAAACCAGTCGAAAACTGATTCATGTGACTGATTTGTATTTTTCCTTTGAAACCTGAGGCTCCCAGTTTGAGGCAGGATTTTTCCTTGGATGCTCAGTGGCTACAAACCTGACTTGTGCCACCGACACAAAAGCAGGGTTTGCCCCGTCTTGCATTTTCCGTATCAATGGCAATGGGAACCATTTGTATTCTGCCCTTTGCTTTTGTGACTAAGCTTTAACAGTTGCTTATTCTCTAATGAAATTAATAAAGCTGTAGTAATATCTTAATCACCAATAATAAATATTCAAGTCGCCCTAGAATACTAAGTTGTATTGGGAAAGAAGGAACACAACTGCATCACCAGCCAGGCCTGGAGCCCTTTCCCAGCTGGTTCCTGATTTACAAGAGCATCAGAACAAGGAAAAACATGAATTTGTTGAAGCTGTAGGGCGCAGCGGGGACAAAGAGCTGAGACCAGGGCTGGGTGGAAGAGAGAGGGGAGGAGCACTGTGGTGACCTCAAGTGGGACCCCCTTCTCCAGGGGCCAGTGTCCTGCTCTGGGTGGGATCCCTGGCTTGTCAAGGCCAAATGGGCTGGGACAGGGGTTTCATCTGGGGCAGGGTTTGGCCTGGGCAGTGCTTGGTTCTGGTGGCTTTTCTGGGGCCCTGTGCCACCGTGGCACCTCAGATCCTCTGGCAAACCCCTGTGCTCTGCCCTCCTCATGAGCCTGGAAAGCCTGAAGTGTTTCCACAAATCCTCACAGCAGGAGGAATCATTAAACACCAGGAGAGCAGGGAGGTGCTTTTCTGAATGAACTGCCAGACTCAGGTGCCAGCCCTGCCCGCCTGGGCCGTGGCTCTGCTCTCACAGCACTCTGGTGCATGGGCAGGGCATTAACACTGGACAGAATTTTCCTTCCAGACAGGTGACGCCTCTGCACTGGCTGAGGTTTTCGTCTGATTATCCAGGAGCTTAACACTACTGCTGGCAACCCTCAGCTCCAGTGGACAGGCTCGAGGAGAAGGGATAAAACCAGGAGGAGATCAGACTACAGATGCCAGGCTGTTCTATCACTAATTTATGGCAGAGGGGATGTAAATCCTGGAGACACTGAGTAACTGCAGTGAAGCCCTGGAGTATGTATTGCTGCACAGAAACACATCTCCTGCTTTGACAGCACCATGCCTTCAGCCTCCCAGCTCCCAGGACATGAACAGCAGCACATCCCACCACAGCCCCTGGAGCTGCTCTGGGGGCTGGAAAGGCAGCAGGGGGGGCTGGAAAGGCAGCAGGGGGGGCTGGAAAGGCAGCAGGGGGGGCAGCACAGCCCCATCACCCCCAGATGGGCTCAGCTCGTGCAGGAATATCTACTGCTGACTGCTGCTGCCCCAAAGCTCTCCTTCCACAGTTCTCCCTGTTTCTTGGGGGAAATCTGTGCTACTAAGTTTAAGTAATTGAAATATCAAACAAGGTTTCGCTGGAAAATATCAGTGGCTCAGGGTGCCCAGAGCAGCTGTTGCTGCCCCTGGATCCCTGGAAGTGTCCAAGGCCAGGTTGGATGGGGCTTGGAGCACCCTGGGACAGTGGAAGGTGTCCCTGCCCACAGCACAGGGTAGAACAGGATGAGTTTTAAGGTCCCTTCCAACCCAAACTGTTCTGTGATTCTGTGGTATCAAAATGGCAGAATGTGGGAAGTTTTTTCCATTTGCTGATCAAGATTCAGGGAGCAATTCTGGACTATCAGCCAATTCTGTCCCTTCTTCCATCTCCTTCTTCAGTCCTGACACGGCTGGGCAAAAGCACCAGTGACAAAATCTGCCTGTGCAGGGCAAGGAAGAGAATGCCAGAAGAAATTAAGAATTTAGCTCCACTTTCCTCACCCCAAATATCTGTCATACAGAGTCCTCTTAGGAGGAAGCATTTCATGAACTACAGTGAAAAAAATTATTTGCAAAGTAATGGCTGGAATAAGGAAGCGAGCTGGCCCGGGGCAGCTTCCAGCTGTCAGAAACCAGAGCAGCCACTAAAAATCCCTGCACTCTTCAGGGCACAGCCATCCTGAAATATTAACATCTCTGGAGCACTGCAGGACCCCAGCACGTTCCAAGGCTGTACAGAGACATGGGGCAGGTTTAGCTGTGCTGATAAAGTGATTTAACCTCACTAAGAGTGAAAAGCAGTCTGGAAAACAGATTACACAGAGGCGAAGTGAATCTGTGTACAAACACTGTCGAGTAAGGAAATGTGAAGTCCGTATTTTCACAGCAAGCGCTCCTCCCCAGAACAACAAGGCAGCAACACAAACTGTGCATGCATTATAACTCTGAATGCTCCAGCATCTCCCGTCCATATTCTGCGCTGTTGAACACAGAAGCTCAGCTTGGAGTAACCGCTCCCTGCGGGAGCAAAGCGGCCTGAGGCAGGCGCGTGCCATACGTACCCCGGAGACGACGAGCTCCCCGCCCAGGTTCTGCACCTCGGCCTTCACCTTGCTGCAGATGTTGAGCTGGTGGCAGTAGAGCGCGATGCGCTGCAGGTAGGCCAGCAGGTCCTGCTTGCACGCCGAGTCCGGGCACTGCGGGACAACACAGGGCACGTCCGGCTCTGCAGCACCTCAGCTGGGCAGGAGCCAGACCCACAAACCAGACACCTCCCCCGGAGCAGGAGCAGGGCACGGGCGCCAGAGCTGGGCTTTGAGACAGCTGAGCGGCATGAAAGCACCTAAAACCCAGGAGCCGTGGGCAGGGGCAGCGCTGGACAGGCTCCTTCCAGCCGCCCTCCAGCAGCCCTCGCAGGGAGGAGGAAGAGGACTATTCACCCTCCCCAGAACAGGTCTGTCAGCTGTAAAAGGTCCTTTCCTGTACTGCACAGGAAATGCAATGGTCTGACACTCAAGATCTCAAGCTGCAACTAGCAGGTGTTACCAATTCCTCAATCCTCAATCTTAAGTATTCCAAGCTCGAAAATGATAAACCTGACAGCGACTCAATTACACGCAGCAGAGATTTTCCCAACTTCTGCTCCCATGTCGTAGCAGTGGGGAAAGCAGGTCCCTCACTAGGCACAAAATGACATTTTTAAGGTGCTTGCTGCAGCACTCATCTGTAAGAGAAAGGTGACTTTTTCAGCTTTGCACAAAAGGCTCTGCAGGAGTCCCTCTGTGCAGTTTGGGAAGGTGGCATTTTCTGGGATAGTACCGAAGAATGAGCCGTGGATGAGCCAGGCTCAGGCTGGATTTCCAGACCAGAGGGGAGCCCAGCCGAGAAGCAGCCACAGTCCAGAGCAGGCTCTGTGACAAAAAGGCTGTGGAAAGGGCTCTGCTGCCCACGCCAGCCCTGCAGCCCCTTGAGGAGCAGCAGCAATGGGGTGCCAGCAGCAGGTCCCCCACGGGCCACCTCAGCCCCACAGGCACCCCACATGTTCACACACACCCCCACACCACCTACAGCTTCCCATCCACGTGATTTACATCACCTGGGTCACAGGCCACGTTGCTTAAGCCCTGCTCTGAGCCCCAGAGAAGCATCACTTGTACTCCAGAGAGCTCCTGCTCTTTGTTCCATGGAAATGGCCACTCATCATCTCACCTTCCCACCCAGCATCCACAGGCCTCCTGGACAAAACCCCCATCGGACTCCCACTGATCCTTATTTTCTGCTCTAAGGCAGGCTGCACTGTGCCCAGCATTATTTCAGCTGTAGCAGTGGAATTCTCCTGGCATTAGCCAGGGACAGGACAACAGGCACACCCTGCAGGGATCTCCAGCCCTCCAGAGAGCTGCACCCCATGCAGAGTGATTTAAGAGCTCTTTTTCACACCCCCCTGTTCACAGCAAAATCCCATTTCACCTAAGACCCTGATCCTGTGCAACGGACCATCTGATGAAGATTCATAATGGACACGGCCTGACTGGAAGATTAATCTTCAGTGTGGCACCACTTCATCACTTAATGCTTCACTCCAGCTGAGGGCTGATGCATTGGTCATGCTGCCTCTCCTCCCCTTTGAGGGCAAGGTAAAAATCTCCTCCTGGCTGTGAGCAGCAGGCTCTGAGCCCTGATTCTCCCTGCAGACCTTCTCTCCTTAGCTATGAGATGGAAGCAGAAACTCTTTTCTTTGTACAAAAGAGGAGCAGATCGTGGTGCACACACAGGGATGTGCAAACAGGGTCCCACTCACATGGAGCATTTCCTTCCAACAGCACCTGATCTGCCAGGACAGGCATTTCCCTCTGCAGTGAAGGTCAGTGCAGCTAACACATACATTTGGTTTTTCCAGGCCCAGAACAAGTGGCAAAGTGGTCTCTGTGCTGAGCAGAGGTAACTCGGGTGCTGCAGTGATGTGCACACAGAGCTCACACACACACAGGGGCACTGCAGTGGGAGATCTGCATGGCTTTATGGGCATCTGACCACACCAACAGACATAAAACCACCTTCTTAGTCCCAAGGAAAACGATGGAACACCCAAAGTAATTGCAATTCTCAATGTGGGCACGTGGCTTCCATCAGTGCAGTGAAGCCCTGCCTAACGAAGCAGCAAAGCTTGCAGGTTAATTTTTTAACCTGATCAATATTAGTCAGCAGTACAAGATGTTTCAGAGCAAGTCCACAAATAGTCCTGGCCAAAGAGCTAATGAAAAGCTCAAATTACCATTTTGGAAACTGCTCTCCATCTCCCAAGGAGCCCATCTAACACAGCGAGTGAGCAGCACAGCAGTGGAGGGGCTCGAGGCTGACAAATGCCCAGGACAGCACGTCAGGGGGATGGCTCAACAATTCCAGCTATTCTGTGGGGCTGTGAAACCATTCAAGGCAAGACTCTCAAGGCAGGAGGCTGCTGCACAACCACCAACAGCTAAGGAAGGCAGCAAAACCTTCGTGGAATAGGAATCATCACTGGGTTGTGTACATGAATATGGTGTGAGATGGAAACCCAGATCCTCTCCTGTGTGTGCTATTTCTGCGGGCAGGATCGAGGACTCAGCTCAAAGACAGATGAGGTTTAAATGGAGATGTAACACAAGATAAAAAAGAGCATCAACAAAAGGCACTGCGGGTGCCTGCAGGAGCCCTGTCCTTTGTAGGCAGGAGTACTCGGATAAAAATCAAAAAACCCAAAAGGCAACAATTTGAACACTGATAAAAATGATGGCATTATTGCATTAACCCACAGCCACAGCCCCCATCTGCAGAGCTGCCATGGGAGGATTCCCACAGCCCAGCCCAGCAGGGAGTGCAGTGTAGATGGAAATGAACATGTTGGGGGACACGCCACCTTCCCAGACCCCCCAAAGTGATCTGCTGCAGCAGACTCAGGCAAGGTTACTGGCAAAAAGCTAAGCAGGCTGGCCCAGGTCAAATCCAGGCTCCATCCTGGACACAGTGAACACCTCCCACATTCGGTTCCTGCTGCCCCAGAGAAGCAGAATCACCATTTTCTCTGTTTCTGCAGAGAAAAGCAGCAGAGGAAGACAGCAGAGCCCTGGTGGTGTGTGCTGATGGACACAGCCCATCCCCAGTGGCTGCAGGGGAGAGCCAGCAATCCCAGAGCTTCTTCCTCACACTGCCTCTTCCTTTGGGAATGGGCCCTGCTGTACCAGGAATTCCCAAAAAATGCCCCTCAGCCCCGAGTGCCAGCTGGGCCCCGCAGGAGCTGCCAGCAGCTGTTTTGGGGAGGCAGCTGCCTGGCAGGACGGGCACTGACCATGTGTGCCAGCAGCCTGTGCCCAGGGTCCCCACCCCAGCCCCCCCAGGCAGGGACCAGCCACCCCAGCAAGTGGCTGCTGGAGCCTTGTTACTGGGACGTGGGGCAACCCCCACCCTCACCCCCAGCTGCTTCTCACTGGATCATCAGAACTGATGACACCTCGGCCTCCCACCGCTATGAAAGGAAAAAAAGGAACAGCAATTACCTTCAGCTTTGTAGGTGTTTCAACATTGAAAAAATAAATAATAGAGAGAACCTTGTCTTGCTGCAAATCATTGTCATCTGTGCTGTGCTCATAACTGCTTCATATTCCCTTGTTCCCAGCAAGCAGCAGCTGCTTGGAGTGAGGGATGGAAACCTCAGGGAGAACCTGCGGCTGATGGCAGGACTCTTCCTGACAGGCAGGGAATTCCTGGGATAACAGCTCTTGGAGTTTCAGAGGAATGTGCTGCAGAAGGGCCTGAGCTGGGAGCTGCTGGCATGCTGACACGAGGGGTCACAGCTCTGGTGTCATGCAGCACACAGGACACAACCCCTCCGTGTGCTCCCAGCCAGGAGCAGGGACAGCAGGAATCAGTGCTCGGAGCTGTTCCTGCTCTGTAGCTGTCACACTGTTCCACATTAACACATTTCTAAAGAGTATGGAAGCACATCTAATGAAATATGCAGGCTCAAAGTATTAGCAGAGTATGGAGTCAGGAAAAAGCTATATTCTTGTCAAAATGACTAACTGTACAGTGCTGCTCATATTTATCTTCAAACATGTGCTTAATCTGTTACATTTTTAAGGACCTTACTGCTACTAAAAGTAGTTTTCTTTTATATTTTGAAATGGCTTGGTACAGAAAACCATATACCAACTTCGCATAAAACACGTGAATTTTTTTAAAAAAAAAGCATTGTAAACCTTCAGCCCAAGCTCCCCTGAGACCTCGAACACAAACTGCTCCTTGCTTCATTTACCTACATCAGCAGCACACCTGGTTCTTGCAAAAACAAGGCTGTCAAGGTGCTGTAGCAAGGAGAGCCATTTGAAAAAAACACTTCTCAAATTTATCTCCCCATTGAACATTTCTCACTGCATCATTAATAAAGGAGGGTGTAGACAATCACCTCTGAATGCAACATTAAGGGAGAGTCCTGCACTGCAATGATTTACTTTTAAAGTGACACCAGTTCAGTTAAAACCTTGCAGTACAAATTTCCATCCTGAAAAGGCCTGGAAATCAAGTGACAACTGGAGAAAACAAAGTTAATCCCTGATCTCAGACTTAACCTCCACACATTTCAGAGTCTCTCCTGAAGGTGGAATATTATTACTGATGTTGGTGCTTCCCTGCTATTTGGGTGTGGGCTGAGGCCAAAGGTGCTCTTGCTTGGCCCAGTCTCTAAGTGGCTCAGGACAGGCATTGCATAAATAAATCCCTGAGCTGGCCATGCTCGTTCAGTCCTGTAGGAATTCCTTCCAAACACTGGGACAGCACAGCCAGCTTGGGTCACTGCAGGCCTTGCTCCAAGTCTTTGTCAGCCCTGGCTGGACAGTGAAGAAACCACCAGAGAGCTTTGACACCCTCCCCACTCAGTCTGTGGGGCATCTGAAAACTGTCAGTCCTAAAAAGCCGCCTCAAAACCAGTGTTAAAGGTTGTGCAATAGGCCAGTGCCATTGTGCAGGTGCTGTCCCTGCAGTCCGTGCTCTGGGAAGCACCAGGAGTGCTCCGGGAATGACGTGAGCCCAGCCTGGGTCCTGCTCAGCACTGCCCCTGCCCTGGCTCTATGTGACCTGCAGCAGGGCTGGCACAAATGCCAGGTGCCCCATTCCAGCCAAGGAGCTGCTGTGTCACTGCTCAGGGAGGCAGAAGGGCAGCTGGAAAGAACAGAATTTTCTAGCAGCAGATATGGAAAATCAGTTAAAACATCCCAAACCCCAACACATTTTCATCTGCTCATCATGCCGGCAGTACTAAAAGATCTGCTCTTGCTCCTTGGTGCTGGAGGCCCAGGGGACTGTGACTTACATGGTCAGCAATGGTCCGGCCCAGCTTGTCCATCCTTGACCCAGCCTCTGCGATCTTCTTGGCTGCACTAATCACATCTGACGTGTTCTTCAGTGGACCTTTGCCCCTGCAAAACAGAGCAGAGGCTCCCTTCTAGCACCAGAAAACCACAGCAGTGAATTCTACATGCCTTTTCTCATTCTGTTCCACACACTGCCGGCACTGGCTCCTCACCCAAAGGGCAGGAAAAGGCAGGAGCAGCCATTTCACAGCACCTTCATTTTCAAGAGTTACCCCCTTTCAGCTCCTCCCCCCATTTAGCTTAAATCTAGGAATAAAAACATCTTAAATTTTACTGCTTTGAGCAGCTTAATGATGATAAGAGATAACATTTTAGAAGATGGATTTGCAATTTTTATGGAATGGAACATGAAGTTTAAAAAACAGCGTTATATAAAATCTGGTAAATTAATTTCAAAAGGCATCAAAACCCCTCTCTTTCCTCTGCAAATAACTGTACTAGGAACTATTTCTGCAGTATGGCAATATTGAGAAGCCCATAGAATTTAATGCTGTAAAGAACTGAGCAAATATATATATATTCCTGAGGACAAGAATCACCCTTAAGAAAGAAAGAAAGAAAGAAAGAAAGAAAGACAGGCAATAACTGCTGTGTATCTGTAGATCAATTTAAACAGTTATTACCACCCAGCCACTGCACAATAATGCATCTCCCCAGTTAATATGCAGCTGGAACAGGGCACCATTTAAGGGAAATTATAAGAAGTGAGACTCTTAGGAGAGCTTGCACCGTGTCTCATTGAAAGCCCAGCAGCCCAGGCAGCTTGGAGGGAGCACAAATTAAAAAGCCTCACCTGGTGAAGTCTGTCATTTCCATCATAATCATACACATCTGTTTGGCCAGGACAATGATGTCATTGCCACTGTCATCCCATTTTGACACTTCAGCATCCAATTTACTCTTTTCCTCCTGGAAGCTGGCGACCTGCTCAGCAATCTTGGCTTTCTGCTCTTGAGGGAGCTGAGCCATGATAGCCTGGAAGAGAAAAGTTTTCTCACATGGCCTCCTGCTGCCTTGTAGAGGCTTTTTGGAACATTTCACTAATAACCAATTTCAGTCATGTAGATGGGGGATAAAACTTTAATAGCAATCTTCTACCTAGAGGCTTTACAGAGCCATTTGCTTCCATTTTGAATCAAAGTTTATACTCTTTTTTAAGAAAAAGTGCCCAGAAAGACAAGTTGACACTTAAAATATGGGCCTTTGCATGATAAAGCTATTAAGACTCCAAACAAATTTGCCACATATTACCATCCCTCAAAATAAAACTGCATGAAGAAGGAGGACTTGTCTTTTACAGAAAATTTCACCATTTTAAAATTAAGTTCCACTGGGGTATTGAGGATAATAAGAAATATTACCAGTCTCTTCCCTGCAAAAAGCTAGCTGTACTCTTTTGAAACATGTCTGCTGAGGAAAGAGTAAGTGAAAATAAAGGGTATGTGCTTACTCCCAAATAAAATCTCTCAGACTAGGTTTACAGCCTGTGTAAGACTCCATGGCCTTGCTTTCATAAATACTGGGAGCACAGATGCCTCCAGGAGCAGGCAAGAAGGAGCCTTTGGTACTAAAAATCCTCTGGCAGCAGCTGTGCTAAGAGGTAAATGAGCAATGTCTGCACTTAAAAAGAAGGGGGCGAGGGTCCAGGCAGAGAAAGTGCTTGTGCAAGGGAGGGGAGCATAAAAATACTCCCAGTTGGTGTAATTCCCAAGCCAAAGTGGCAGAAGTTTGATAAATAAGGTCTGGCTACTTCTTGCCTGGCAGGAAGAGCCTCCACAAAAAATCTGCCATGGCATTTTCCCAAGAGTGTAAATTGTTATTGATCCAGAGGGGCCGTGTCAAATAAAAGCAATAGGTAACGCCTGGTCTTCCTTCAGTGCACTGATTTTAGGGTTTCACCTCTTAATGATTATATATTGCCTATCAATGCTTTCGTTTTTGAGTCACAGGAAATGCAGTTAGTCGAAATGATTTCATTTCTGAATTCTTCTCAATGTTGTCTTGATAAATGCTCAGTGATCAAACACACACCAGCACGTGTGTGAGGAGACATTGTGTGAAGATTTTTTGCTCATAAAGTTAATGTTTGTCTCTTGAAAATAACATTAATCCAATGGAGTGATCTGCCCTGTACCTCCCTGCAGAAGCTCACCCGACTACAATGTCTGTGATATCAAAATGTGACGTAGTTTCTTGGTACTAAAAGGATTTTGATCTTTCAGAATACCCAAAATAAAACATAGATATTTCTCACATCCATCAGTCCAACTGCATTTCACTTAACCTCCTTTTCAGAAGAATGCTGGAAACGAAGAATGCCAGCTTTCTGATCCAGCACTTCTATCACCACCCCCCAAATTTAACCTGGGTTTTCAACGAAAGCTGAAGTGTTTTTTGAAGGCAGGTCACACTGTTATAATGCTCAGGTTTGTGCCTTACCCTTGCACTCTGTCCAGCAATGAGCTGGTCATCCTCAGTCTGGATACTGGTTCTGCTTCGGACATCGAAATCCTCAGTCTCAAAGTCAGAATCATCCAGCTCTTCAGGAGTCTGAGGAAAAAGCATTCCGGCAGAGTCAAACTACAGATTTCATGGCTTTGAAAATCAACAAGAATATTGTTTTTCAAGCAGAGAGAATGGAAATCAGTGGAGGTAAAAATTATTCCATGTTTTCAACAAAAAGGTAAATACAGGGACTGTATCCAGCTCTGAACACGTGTGATTTTATGTGCTTGACTGCTCCTGTTAAACACCATAGGGATCCCCAGAATCACACAGCAGTAACTAAACAGCTGAGATTTGTCAGGACATTAATGCACTCAGCATCTGAAAGACAGAAAAAAGTTCTTGCAAAACGAACAGTGGTTCTGCAAGTTGATTAAATGTAAAAGCCTCACTCGAGATTCTGAAGCTGGAATTACACACAGCTCTAAGGGCTGGTTTAGAAGCACAGACAGTGTCTTCAGCACAATTATGAATCAAAGCATTTACAAAATTAACAACAGATAAAATATCTCAAAATTTATCCTAATCCCTCAGGAAAAGCTGAAAAATTTCAGCTAGTAAGGGCAAGCTTTTATGCTGTAGGCCAAACACATCTGACCTAGTTCCTGCTTGCCTAGGATTTATTTTTGCTACTGCCAGTCTGTAGCTGGCAAACTTTTTATAAAGCCTATCAAGTTTAAACAGCACGTTTGTCAAAATACTCCATCTTTGTTAAAGTGGCACTTCACGACAATTCTCCAGAGCTGGGTCAACAAAAAACTTCACTGATAAATGCAATAAATTGTGATTAACAGATAAGATGCAAACAAAGCCCCTGTTCTTTAGCTTTTTTTCCTATTATTTCCTAGAAGTGTAACTCTGCCTTCGAGTGCCACCGAGGGCAGAAACTCCTCTGGGGTAACGAGCCTGGGCAGTAGAGAGGGGAGAAGAGCTTCTCTTCAATAAATACAGATACAGTGAGATGGTAGTTTAGAAAATACCCTGCATAAACACAAAACCAAGGTGTTGCAGTGGCTTTTCCTGCTGGTCCCTGTAAAGAGCAAGAGCCCATGGACAAAGCTGAACTGAATGAGCCCTTGTGAGCAGGGTTACACCAAGCCCTGGAGAGCCCCGGAACCCTCATTTGGATGGCTCTTTCATCCCAAAGTAAACTCTCTGGACGACAAGTGCTAATATTTTAACTTCTTTCTAGGTGGCTGCTGTGTGGCCAGGGAGCTGCTGTTGGCTGCTGGCAGTGGAGCTGTGGCTCCCTGGCCCTGGAGTGTGGCACAGGGCAAACGTCAGCGTTCCTGGCACTGCCAGCTCGGGTAATTGCTGCCCACTGGGACTGGCAGCCGAGCTCCTGTCCTGAATAACAAGGGTTTCAGCAGGGGGGAATCACAGCCGTTTGCCTGCAGAGCAGGAAGGCATCGATATCTTCATCTACCACTGGCAGATGAATCCACTGGTCTATAAATCTTGAGCTAGTCTGAAAAAAATTCCATGGGGAGCACAGATGTGGTTGTCAGCTTTTCTCCTGGTTTCTCATCTGATCCTTTGTTTTAAGCAGCAAACATGGAAGATGCCATTGCAACGGTTACTGTAATCATGGATCTTCTGGGGCTATACGTTCTTAATTACTGACCACCAAGCTGCATCTGCCATGGTCACCACTCTGAAAGACCAGGGCAGTTTCTCAGGGTCAAAGGAATACAAGGAAAAGAAGAAAAAAGGAATAAACCCCCTATATTTGTCTTTGCTATGTCTGGCTCCTACCCATTTTTGCCCCAGTAAGATTCAAGAAACAGGTCCGTGGATCAGCTTCAACCAGAACTTCCTTTTCTGCATCCCTTCAACCAACTGTGCACTTCTGGGTCTGGCCTACCAGAAACTGGGGCTTCCAAGTCACACCCATGGCAGGCATACACTGAGTCAAGGCCTCTCTCATCTGCCTCTGTTTACCCAGGTTAGCCAATTAACAAATTACATGCTCTAGGAACTACAGACCAAACTCATCTCAGCTTCCTTTGGACTAACTAACATTAATTCTCAAAATTTACTTAATGAAGAGCCATTAGGTTTTATTTCTAAGCTCTCAAACCATCAACAAGCATCTATAGTTCTGAATTAATTTGCTGTTGTTAACTGAAAGGTCAGTGATTTTAGCACATTAACGAGTCAGGCATTACCATGAGATTACAAAAGATGCGTGAAGGGTATTTAGCATCACAACTCGGGCCATCATCGATGCTCAGATCTGGTTAATGAATCTGAATCCAAACGTACTGCTCAAGTGCTCCACAGCGATTAGCACATTTTAAGACTCTGAATGCTAACAGGAGCTAAATGAAAATCATCTCCTGTCTGCTCTCCATTATCCTGATGGCTGCCAGTTCAACAGAGGCAGGGAAAGCTGTTGGGGGAAGTTGTGCTCACCCGGATCATCAGCACGGCTTTCCTGATGTCCCGGATGCC
This sequence comes from Tichodroma muraria, assembly GCA_013390105.1. NCBI lineage: Eukaryota > Metazoa > Chordata > Aves > Passeriformes > Sittidae > Tichodroma > Tichodroma muraria. Next base: position 25,096 of record WAAG01027674.1, on the reverse strand, counting down.
GTCGTACACCAGCCGGGAGGCATCGATGAACTCGTTCTCATCCATGGGCTGGGCAGGGTCGGAGCTCAGCGCTTCCACTGCAGCTTCCACTTGCTCCGTAAAGCGCGGCATGACTGAACCCAGAGCACAAAGCTGGTCAGTCCCACCCCGAGCCACTCTCTGCTTCCCACTCCTGCCTTGCTCTTAACTGTCCTGGAAGCTGTGCACTCCTTCCACTGAGATCACATTTGGTACAGGAGGTGAAGTCTCAATCCAGCTCCGTTTCTGCTTACGCTGCTGCTGTTCGGTGTTTGCCCCTTGGACACTGAAAAGTTTATTACACCCTGCTAATGGACAAGGAGAAAACACCTGGGGAAGCCCCTAGAAACTCTGGGATAAAATACTAATTGTTTGTTCGATGTTCCCTGCAGACATCGTTTTTTGGGGGAAAAGAAAGTCACGCTACCATCAGGAAGCTCAAGTTTAAGAAGCACTGGAAGGGGGCAGGTTGCACTGCTGCATTTCAGTGACTCACGGTGCCCCAGGAAGAACATGCCAGAACCAGTTAGAGTCTGCTGTTTCTTCAGTGTCACCCTTGATTCTTCATCAAAGTAATTAAAGCAAAACCAACAACGAGGGGCTGGCACTGAAGCAGCCAGAATCACGCCTTACCCTTATGGATGCCACCAGTAGTTCACAGGGAACACTCTGATTTGGTGTTAATGTGGGGCACTACAACCTACAATGCTCTTTCAACAGTTGTAAAGATACTTTACAAAATTCACCCTAATTATTACCCTAAATTTATTCTGCTGGGGGAATGTGATCTTCCTTCTGGACCCCGAACAGCTGCAGAGCCTGGTGCAATACTCCAAGATGAGCACAGCACAACTTTCAAGCCTTCCCTCACGTCTGGGACTCATTCCCGGTGTTTTTGCTTCCCACAGACCAGTCCATGACAGCGAGCACACTCAGGGACCCCTTTTGCACTGCTGAGCTTTGAGCCAGTCAACACAGCAAAATCACACTGCTCACTTTGCAACAGCTTTGCAAACAACTCCCACTAATTTGCATTACAGCAAACTGAGTCTTTAACAGATTTCACAGGTACACGGCTACCCAGCTGTCCGCAAACTCTCCAGCAGCAGCAATTCGGGGCTCCTGGGAGTAAGCGACCCTTACCTGTGTTGGACAGTAACTTGGTTGCTTCCAGCACCTTCTCAGTGTACACTCCGGGTTCGTAGTTGTCCATCTCCGAGGTGACCACGTGAATGACCCGAGCGGCGCGGCCCCGGATCGCACCCGCCGTGCGGTCTAAGCCATCCACGTCTTTTTCTTGGAGAGCAATGACACATTTGTTCACATCTTCCAAAATATGATTCTCTGGTGGTAAAAGAAGGAGGACTTAGATGGTGATGTCTTTTCTGTCGCAGTCATCAGCATGGCAATTGCTCAGGGTGGGACCTGCTCTATAGAAGCTCCATGGAGATGCTGTCCAAGCGTTAATGTGAGGGTCACTAAAAGAGCTGCCCTTCCACAGGAGGTGTCAAAAAGCCATCAGACCATCCACCAGCTGGCCTCCACACCTCCTGCCCGTTTCCAACAGGAAAGCTGAGTTCTGCTGAGTTCTCCCCTGGTTTCTTTCCATATTCCTGCCCTGGACCGCCCCAGCCCTTATTTCAAATACCTGCAAACCACTCCCCTGCCAGTGCATGTGGGGTGATGGGCACCTCCCCAGCACCACACCTACTCCCCTCAACACTCCAACAGACACTTGGTGCACGTTTCCAGCTTCCTCCAGAGTGTTTTCCTACAGCCACACACATTCCATCAGAGCACATTACACTGTCAGTCACCCATTCCCATCTGAGACACATAATGTATGCAGTGAATAATGTGGAAAGCATTCCAGCCACACAGCACTCACTGACTGTTCAGAAAACAAACAAAAAAAAACAAAGGCAAGACCTCTGTTTGCAATTAGTTTTTTAAATATAATTTTCTGGTTTTGTAAAGAGGCATTTTCCCCATTCATTGAGTCCAAGAAGCCCAAAGATTAAACCCAAGTAAAACCCTCTAAGAGATTTCTGAAGATGCCTAAAGAAATTGGGATCCTTATTTGGGGGAACCTACCCTAAAGAGCTCCCAAACTGTTATTAGAGACTTCCAGACTCTGTTAGAGAACTCTTTAATGTACCAGGACAAATGTTTCGGTATCATCATCCAACACCAGCATTCAGGCTGCTTGGTAAGAAACCAACTTGGAAACATTTCTGCTCTGTCACTTAAAATAGTTTCCAGTGTTAATTACCACTGACTTAATCATTCTACGCTGCCAACCCATGCAAGTGGCTTTTATTCCCTCTGCAGGTAGTAAAAGAGCCATTTTGCAAGAGTTTGTAGAGACAAGAAGCTCATAGTGTTGGCTGGGAGAGGATTTGGAGGAACTGCCTGAAAGGATTGCTGTGGGAAGTTACGCCTGATTTACATAAAATTAACACAGCCAGGTGCAATACTGCGAGACTTCTGTAAGTAACCTGGGCAAAAATTACACTTGTGAAATCCCTCTGAAGCAACTGAGCCTGAGCAGGTTCAGCTGAGGGCAGAATGTGGCCCTGGGAGAGGGAAGAGCAGGTTCATTAGTGATTTGACAAGTCAGTGAGCAGGCACAGGAGCCACAGCGAGCACAGAGGGTATTTAAAGAAGAGACAGCCTTGGGAGCTGCAAGAGCCCAAAGAAAAAGCTTCGGCGCCAGGCCAAAACACAGACTGTTTATTGCTTCAATTCCTAAATGAATAAATTAAGCCACAGACCATTTAAAAGCCTCTCTGGCTTATCCGAACTTTAATAAAAGGCATGGACAAAATGAAGGCAGATATTTAAATGTCTGCTGATCATTTAATGCCTTTTGCAGGTGTGAAGTGGCCAGAAAGTCCCTTCTAGAGGGAGATAACCCACAGGGAAGCTTGCAAAGGGCCCAGGGAAGTGCAGGACTGTCAGGTCTAACTGCTCTGGGGATATTCTCCAGCTGGATGGGAACAGCTAAGATCTGACACTGTGCTGAGTTCCTGTAAATACACCCAGTGCTCCCCGTCCTACTGGCACAGGGAGCATGGGTTCCCCACCAGCACCTCTGGGGATGGGAGATGGCTGTCCCACATCAAACCCCCTGTCCTCCTGCTGAGGAGGAGAAACATCCCACAGCAACAGAACACAGCACAGGCAACAGCAAAGGGATCTTGTCCCACCGAAACAGCTACAGGGAGAATGGTGTGGTTGGGCAACAAGGTAAAAGGAAAGGTATTTTTTTCATAGAAATGATTTTTAGACCAAACAAGGAAATACATTAAACTGTGAAAAGCTACAGAATAAAAAGTCACCCACGACTGTCAATCCTCAATCCTTGCCCACCAAACACCTTCCACCTCCACCCACCTCCACATTAAAAGGATTAAGCAATGCTTTTCCAAACAACCCCAGCAGCCTGTGAGGGAGTCTGAGGGCTACAGGAGATCAAAATCAAAAAGCAACAGTCGTGAGATGAAGCCACAGATTCGTAACTGTGCTTCTCTGCTGCACATCCCATGGAAGGACTCAGAACCATTTCCATGCTGAAATTCTGCTGCCAAGGGGCACTGCAGGAGCCAGGGCATGCAGCACGTGCAGCAAATGCTGGGGAGTTCACACACCTGTAAATACAATATTCACACGGAGGCTCTTCAGAAAAAACAGCTCCACTGAGATGGGCAATCTGTGACATAAACCTCTGTCAGCAGCAGAGGAACAGAAGGCAGCAAATGGAATGGGTTTTTAAGAGGGTTTCAAAGGAGATTCAGGTAATCTCAGAACATTGAATTTGACAATTATGTGGTGCTATCAGCAACTGCTCTGAAGAACAGAGATAGTGGGCACACCAACACACCCAGAGTGCTTCGGGAAGGCATTGATAAGAGGGGTAAGATTTACAGAAGGTACAGGAGAGCTTTGAAATGAGGAATAATGAAACAGGCAAAGACTGCAGTCAGGGAAGCGATGACTGACAAAGTACACAGCAGAACTCTGTTTGCAAACAGCATGGAGAAGGGGGAAAAAACCTCTTCACCATCTTTAGTACAAGCAGGGGCATCAAATGAAGCAAAAAGGTGACAGTGCAAAACAAGGAGGTTCTTCACACAGAGCACACTTCAGCTGTGAATTTTGCACAGGATGGTGGAGGTGCCAGCACTTTAAAATGGTCGAAAGAACAACTAACACCAGCTTAAATGAGAAAAATCTGTCAAGGACTGTTCAGGAGATAGCACCTCTGATGCTGGAGCTCCCTGAGCTGCACATCACTCATGGCTGGAAGCACACAGACATCTCTAGGCTACAGGGCTCCTGTGCCATCCATCTCCCATCCTGACAGTGAGCCTCCCCCAGCCCCTGCCCTAACTCAGCAGGGCCCTTCTGCTGCTGTACCTATGAAAATGCTGTCACCTGGAAGCTCACCTGCAGCACTGTGCACTGAAGGATCCTTCTTCTATGATGTTCTGCTGTTACCTAAACTCAGCAGCCCCTTCATCAAGCCTTTACTTGTGGATAATTGATATAATTCTGTAGCATGAGCTGAATGGTGAAGCCTTTACTTCATCACACCACACAGTAGGGATGTGGGATGGCTTACATACATATTTATATATGCACACACTCATGCACTCACAAGAACTCCTTTAAATTCTGCTTACATCCCCATTAGTAACTGATACAAACATCCTAATAACCCCAAACAGCACTTGATATGAATTATACCTGCCACGACTTTATCCAAAGAGAAGTTCAGACTTCTAGCAGATGAACTGGAGTTGTGGCATTTATATGGAAAATATTTATCAAAGTTCAAACAAATAATATTTAAAGGAATATTTATTGCTTTAATATTTTTTCTACCATCTCTTCGATAGCACAAACATATAACTAATTACTGAATGCACTTGAATGTCTGGAGTTGTCTCAAACAACATTTCCTTGGCTCCATTTTGGGTGGTGAGCACTCACTCGAGGTGAATTCTCCTGAGTCAACCTGCTACCACCGCAGGGAAGAAACCTTCTCTGCTTACTGCCAAGCTTCTGAGAGTACAGCCATACAATAGATTTGATTATTTAACCAAAAAACCCAGTTCTGTTCTAACCTGCATTCCTGTAGGAGATGAGGTTGTCCTGCCCACAACTCATGTGAGTCTTGTGGTGCTAAACCTGGACTACAAGGGAAGGAAAGTAATTTTACTGAGTGATGCAACTTCCTGCTTGTGGTGACTTCAGTCTTAAAAAGCAGCTTGGAGCTCTTGAGAGCAGCCCTGCACTGGGCCCACACCACGAGCTGAGTGAGGAGAGAGCTCCACAGCAGAGCTCCCATTCCTCAAACGTCCTGCAGGAAGACAGAGCCCTCAGGTCAGTGGCTGACCCCTGTGGGTGTACAGCTGCCAGGGAGATGCCCTCTGGCAGCTCCACACAGACTGTGTTTGTATGGACTCACAGCTTTTCCTTCTCAAAGGTTTGTACACTTGTGGGCAAGCTTCAAGTGGAGCCTTGAACTTCAGCACACAATTCCCTCTGAACAGATTTCCCCAAAACAGGCTCCTCCCAGCTATGCAATTCCAGCTGCTGCTGCTCCAGTGAGCACCCACAGGCATAACCAGCTCGGATACTGAACTGCCCAAGAAGCTTATGCTCACCCATTGCAAAGATGAATTTTATTGAGAACCCAGGGAACCACAATACTACGTGTATGACAATAATGCAGGTGACTCATCACAGGAACACCACTTGGGCTTTTGTTTGGTTTTTCTTTTCTTAATAATAATAATTAAAAAAATGGTCCCCTAACTCAGGACTTTAATCTTTCATCTACATTTTCTAACCGTGTTCACCTGGTACTTCTGACTCCACACATATTTCTGTGAAATCTCTCTTTACAACTGGAGGTTTTAGGTCACTTGAGATGCCCAAACCGGCTTCCACCACAGAAATTAGAATCCCAGCCTGCAGTGGTGATTTGTGAATACTATTGCAGACACAATTCATGTGGTTATATCTCCATGTCCTCTGACTGGAGCACAATTAAAGGATGTGGAAATAAAAATGCCCCCATTACATTTAGGTCACAGCAGCTGATAGTGAGTCTTTATCAAGATGCTGATAAAACGGATTATCTTGGCAAGCACTTTGCCAAATGTAATTATTAATCTATTATAATGATCCAATCTTTTAAAAACTCTTAAAACTTTACTAAAGCTGACATGGTATGAACAGTTATATTTTAATTAACTTGTACAACCACGGTTTGATATTCAGTTTTGTTTACAAGACAGAGTCTAAAGTGACCTGAGGGATCATTTTTTCTGCTAGCTCCTACCTCGGACATAAACATGTTCTAGTTCCCCCAGAGTTACTGGTGAGGCTTGTCTCCAGCAGCTAAATGGTAATTCCTCCTTAGTACAGCATGCAATTACAAGTCTTGGGACATAAAGTGTCTTCTCCTTGAGACCAGATCTCCTGCTGCACTTTCACACCTTGCTGGGCACAAGGTGATCCCAGGTGAGGTGTGACAACACCATCCCTTCCCAAAGCCTCACAGACTCCAGAACACATGTCCAAACCACCCCTTTGCAAGACTGAGCTCTTAGGAGGATGATTATTTCTCAGCCTGGAGCCTGGATTACCTGACACAGCCAGGAAGTCATCGATGGAAGTGATGTCATCCACGGCATCCGTCAGCACTCGGACTTGCCTCTCCCACTGCTCCTTGAACAGATCCATGTTTTCTTGAGCCAGTTTGCTTTGGGGTTTAGCAGCCAGAGCCAGTGCAGCATTGATGACCTGTAAAACACCTCTGGATTTTTAAAACACATCCCAACGAAACGATTACCTCCTGTGTGTTTATCCAATGAACTCAGCAGCAGACAAAGCAAGTTTAATAAGTTTTGAGGAACTTATGATGTTTAAACACAGAAGTGTTTCATTTTGTTGCTCTCACATCCACCTCATACCTGCTTCCACGTTTATTATGGATAGTTATTAGAACCAAAATCACTTGGCAAGTTTTCACAAGAGCTGGTTTCACCTGTCTTTAGCAGCTCGTGGTAACAAGGTGTTGCTTTCCCAGTGCAGGTTGTGTTGTTAAACATTTTAGACAGGATGACATTTAGTACACTCAAAGCTGCATTTGCTACTTGCCAAAACCTCAGTAAAAAGGTCAAAAACGGATTATTCTTATACAGATTGAAGTAGAAACAATATGCAAACCCAAAATTAAAGATAAATTTTGATTTATCACTTTTCCTTGAAGCTTTATTCTGGATTTTGCCAGTAATTGCTGTATCGACTTCAGATTTCTGCTGTGGCTTGTGAACAAGCCATATTAGCCAGGGAGCAGGAGAGGCTCCTTCTAAATACCCTCTCCTAATTTTCTTCAAACCCAAGACCAGAATTTACAACAGATCCTAGTTTCTCTTAGCAGAACAAATGCTACAGGTGCTGCTGGGTCACAGAGCTTACGCTGTGTCCACTAACTGGTCATTTAAACGACCACAAAAGCCTCTTTGAATGTGGGGAGAAGCCAATCTCAACAGCCTGGCCCTGCTCTTGCTGCAGCAGAATGACCTGGAAACGTGCCAGGTGTGAGGAACCATCGGCAGCCAGAGCATGACAATCCCAGCCCCATTCCCAAGCACCTGAGAGTCAGAGCTAATTAACTCACAACTTCAAGGTGTCATTTTTCTTCTCTACTTTAGGACCGTATTAATTTCACAAACTTGTCGACCAAAACATGCAAGCACCAGATGTTCCCGCTTTCCCAAAATCTACTTTCTCTACCTGCTTCATTTACAAGTGTCACAAAGCATTTTAAAAAATATATAACTCACTGAACATGGAAATGATGGTGATGCCAAACGTACTGAGACGGCACTGAATGAATCAGGCAGGAGGAGGAGGCCGCTCCACCCGAGGGATGCCGGGAGTTAGCAGTGACAGGAAAACCCACGGAAGGGCTGGGCTGCTCCCCACGCTGCCTCTGGAGCTGGGGCTGCAGGTCTGGGTCACAAATCCAGCCCAGCTCAGTGGGTTTGGTGACAGTGACGAACACAAGAAGCAGCACCTGAGCCTGAGCAGCATCTGCTCAGGGGTCTGTGGGGGTGAACACGCCTCTGACCCCTGGAGGAACAGCACTGTCCCTGTCCCCACCACCACCAAGGGCTCCTCTGCTGCTCCCCTTCCTCCAGCCAGCCCAGGGTCACACCTGTGTGGCACCTGCAGGAGTCAGGATGGCCCTTTGGAATGTCCCTGCTGCTCTGTCACCCTCACTCATGGAACTGGAAGTCCTGAAAGCCCCCCAAAAAGCCTTGCAACACCCAAGACAATGATGTTTAGAATTTTAAAATCAAACAGTAATGGATGTTTTAGAGAGGCAAACCTGTCCTCTGCTCGAGAGCCCTGATTTGCAGTCCAGCCACGGCCACCTCTCACCCCAGTCTGCTGGATGTAATGAATTAACCAGCTATCAATCAAAATCTAGATACCCAAGGTTTCATGAAGATGAATCTGAACAAGTGTCCTGGAAACAGGAGAGATAAACCAGACAATGCTCTAGAAACCTGCTCTCACTTTTATCCTGCTAGAAACTGTCACTACAGAGACAGAGATGGTGGCAAGGCGATACCAAGGGTCAGGACATTTTCTCTGCTTTTCTCAACCTGCCTTGGCCCATATCAGATATAAAATATCCTGTTAGCACTGAGGCAGGGCGGCATTAATGCTGCAGGAACATATGGCCTGGGTTCCTGCGAGATGTTTGTCTGGACACAGCAGCTGTCTGGACAATTCATCTTTGCCAACAGCGCATGTCAAGCCCAGATGCCCACGTTCAGCACCTCGTGGCAGGTAACGGCAGAGCTGTCACACACACAGGGCTCTGCAACTGCTCCACAACCTCAGACGGTGTGTCCTCACCAAATCCAAGCACAGGAGGCACAGGCTGCATCACCCTCCTCTCAACAGGCAGCTTGTTCAACCAGAAGAAGTGTATTTTTTTTATACATTACAGCTAAAATGTATGGCCAAGGTGAACGTATTTTATAAAAACGATCAAGCAAAACCAGTGTTGATTCCCCATACAGACAGACTTCCTGCAGTAGGGAAGCAGACAGTACTGGAGATGAGGAAACCTGGTGGGGATTATCAAAGGTTACCCACGGTCACCATGGAGCTAAAGACAAACCTACAGCTCAGGAGAGCCACACAGGTGTGAGTGTGCTCAGGGAGAAATTCAGGGCAGCAGACACAGCTTGGCAGTCTCTTTTTATAGCACACACTCCATATCTCCATGTGCGAAGTGGCCACAACAGGCAGCTTTAGCTGGGGTGATAAAAGCCTTCACTCTGTGGAGAGTTTAGCATTCAAGTGGGCAAATCATCCTGGACCTGTCTCACACCTCTGCCTGAGGAAATGTCCCAGGGATCACTGACAACACTCTGCATGTGATCTATTCCAGGGAATATACTCTGGTATCCAGCACTGAGTGATTGATTTATTTTCCAACACATGCTTAGAGAGACGTGGGAAAATAACAGGGATGCTGGATCTTAAATAGTCTGTGTACGTAGCAGGACAACGATCCCTTTATTAGCTAAAAATAAGCACTTTCAGGGGGAGAAGGAAACACTTTTTTGGGGGAAGGGATGGACCACAATACACTTTTCTTTCTCCAAAATACAGAAAACATTGGGCAATTACTTTAAAATATCAGTAACTCTCACAGGATGGAGATAGACAGAATTAAAGCCCCAGGAAGATCATGTCCGGACTATCTGAAATGTAGCCACTTCCACGTAAAACATTTGGCAATTTCAGGGAAATATTTTGTATTTCAGAGCTTTTCAAGATGCTGCCAGAGCACTGTGATCACAATGACTCACTGAAGTTGTACAAAGAAAAGAATCAAACAGGGACATTTTGAGCCTATCCAGAAGGAAATGAAGCATGGCAAGAAAACACACTATTTTTATCGGTGCTTTGTTTCATGTAGCAATTGCAGTGTTGGAGTCAGACAGCTACACGCTCCGTATCGTGCTTCCAGCAGTTCCTTGGAGCCTCTCCCCTGCACCTCACAGCTTCCTGTGGCAGCAGCCAGGGCTTGGCAACACCTGGGGAGGCTTGGCATTCCAAAGATTGGAATGGATGCCTCAATCTCCACCTTGAGTCCTCTTCTCACCCCTTCCATGAGAAGAAGCTGCTGCTCTTCCCTGTTTTTACATTCCATGTTGAAACCAGAGATGTCAGAGGGTGGTTGTGTCCTTCCCCCTTTGCAGGGCAGGGCTCTCCAAGGCTCCCTGCAGTGACTCCTGCACCTGCTTGCCCAGAAGCTCTCTCAAAAAGCTCAGCTACTCTGGCCAGAAAACACCTCAACCTCAGATAAAACCCAGTGGCTGTGGGTAAATCACAGCCACTGGGTCAGCCAGAATTAATTATTTTAGGCTAAATTTAGGATGGCTTCCAGCCTCAGCTTTATAGCACCCCAGCTGAAAGTGAGAGAGGCCAGAAGAAAGCACTTCCATGTGGTGGTGTTCTTACAAAGAACAATTTTGAATATTTGGCTGGCATGGCCAAAGGAAGAAACATCACTTCGGAGAGGAAAACTCTCACCCAGCTATTTGCACTGCAATCCCAACCTGTTGTATCTTACTCAGTGCATACTATGTCTGACCCACACCCATTTCAGTGGCTTTAAGCACTTCTTGATTTTTGCCTCAGTTCTTCTGATAAGAAGCTTTCGCTCCTTCCAGAAGAATTTTCTTCCTGCAGCTGGTTTAGCTTTTCCTCGATTCCTGTAGGACTGATTTTCGGATGTTACTGTGCCCCAGTAACTTTCCATTGTCCATGTCCATTAAGAAAACAAGAAGTTTTTCAGTTTCAGAAGCTCTGAGGCGAACCCCCAGTCCTCTCCCCTCACTACACACTATTGCTTTACAACCAAAACATCTGCAGTTCCTAAATAACTCACTTGGGCTTGGGGTTTATATAAAGATCTTGACTCATCAGATTTCTTGTGGCATTTGGATAATGAGTTGGAAAGTAGCTCTGTGGTCTACAGATCCAGGATACTTTGCATTTGTAAAAAAGAAAAAGCTAATAAAACAAGCCCTCACCTATCAGCTCTCATCTAAGGGGCAGAGGAACATGTGGCACACACAGACGGTGCCCCAGTGGGGATGTGAAATCAGTTTTACTCAGGAATATGTGAAAAGAAGCCCACCAAGCCTCTCTACCCTTGCCCAGGTAGATTTTAATCCCATATTTTCCTGTAATAAAGAAATCATGGCTTGCTTCCTGGCATTTCATAAGCAGCTCCTCATAATTTAACTTTACATACACAAGATGCCAGAGTTGCCTCCAGTGCTCACCCTGCTCATGCCCCTTCTCTCCTCCTCACTGCATTTTGCTCCAAGTGTTAAAAATGGTTTATGAGGAGGACATTGAAGTCGCTTCCAGTTACATCCCAGGCCAGGTTTGCATGCCCACATCTGTGTGTGCCAGCCCTCCACGTACTCGAGTACAGCAAAAAGCACTCTGCAGGCTCTGATGAGCTGAAATGCCTGCGAGCAAAACACACAGCAGATTGTTTTACACTCTCGGAAGCTCTAATGGCAGTGACCAGCAATGAACAGAGGCTGATGCACTGAAAGAGGAAGGAAAAGTTTCCTTTGATTTCCAATACTTTGTTCCCATGTATAAAAGGCACTTTGAGCACTTTCCTTTCCTGCGAGTTATGCATGGAGCGACTGCAGGAATCTCTGCAGAGATATTTACAGTCTTGTAGTGCTGGAATGACCCACAGATCCACGCTTTTACTGAGAACTTAGAACCACAGTATGGTCTGGGCTGGAAAGGACCTTAAAGCTCATCTCTTTCCAATGGCAGGGACACCTTTAATTACACCAGGTTGCTCCAATCCCTGTCCAGCCTGGCCTTGGACACTGCCAGGGGTCCAGGGGCATTCAGCTGCTCTGGGCACCCTGGGCCAGGGCCTCCCCACCCTCACAGGGAACAATTCCTTACCAAAATCCCATCTAACCCTGCCCTCCAGTGCTGGGGATCCAGCTCCTGATGCAGAGTCCCTCTCCAGGTTCCTTGCTGCCCCTTCAGACGCTGGCAGCAGCTCTGAGGTCTTCACACAACCTTCCCTTCTCCAGGCTGAACATTCCCAGCTCTCCCAGCCTGGCTCCACAGGGGAGGTGCTCCAGCGCCCTCAGCCCAAAGCCCTTCTCCAGCCCAGCATGTACTGTCACAGCAGTATTTGCTATTTGCTATAAAGACTATTCGTGTACCGTTTGTAGATAATTATCCTATCAACTTCCCCATTCATGAAGAAAGCATTTTCATTTGCAGCTGAGGGCTGATTTTGTAGTGCCAGACCACGTAGAAGCTGCAAGAATTTTGGTGCCATTTATCTTGCTCCATTTTGCATTTTACTGGTTTCAAATGCTGAAACTTTGGGGGTCTCAGAGACTTTGTGTCTTTCCTGGAAGCTGTTCCACCACTGTGCTCTCCAGGTCTTGTGCCTGCGATGAAACAAAGGGCCCTTACTCACTACCACACTTCTTTCTACAGAACTGAATCCTTTTCCTGCTCTTTGCTTATTTTTATGCACCAGTAACTGTTTGAATTTCTAAAATTGTTGCTTTTCTGGTCAGCCTTGGCCTGTGCTGGCAGCTCTTCCCAGTGAGCCTGGGTGATGCAAATCTGCAACCCAAGTGTTAAGTTTTTAACAGAAGCATTTCTACTCAATGCCAATAAAATGTTTCAAGCACCTGTAATTAAACAGTCTGGAGACAGATCTGCTCGTTAGAACATTCAAAAAAACCTGACAGTCTTTCAAAGCGACGAAAAAAGGGGACAATTGTTTGATGTTAAGTCTTTACTGCAAGAAAAATGAAGTTCTGTCCTCCAACAGCCACCAGGAAATTGGTGGTGACTGGGGACTCAAGAACAAAGTCTGCTGGTCACATTTGGGTTCAGTTGATTTGAGGGGTGGTCTGCAGGGTTTTTTTTATTTTTCTAAGATACTCCAAATTTTAAACAAAAAGTTTCTGGAACTCTTCATGGGATTCCTTCTGCTTTGGTATTTTGTCTCTGTGTCAGTAGGTGTGATCACATATGAGCCATCTGCCTCATCAGAAATCTATAAGCAGCAAATGGCTTTTCAAGCAGTTCAAAATTGGAATAGAAGGATGTGAACAAGCAGTTATTAAAACAAGATGTTAAAATGAGAAGAGCCAATTTATTTTTATTAAAAACGTAATTTAATGCAAGAATTCTCTGGAGTCAGTGTGATGGGTGACACATGTGCGTGGTGAGCAATTCCCAAGCACACTCCAGCAGGTATGGAGGGGGTTGGGAAGGACCTGGGCTTCCAGGTGCTGCCTAGTGGCCTCCCAAAGTTTCTTTGGAGGATGAGCTCTCTGGGTGTGGTGGAGAAAGGCACCCAGCCCTGCCCTTCATGGGGGAACCGGTCCTGTGTGCCCTGGGGCAGGTCTGTCCTGCAGCCTCCCCTCCCAGGAGATGCTCAGCCTGCAGGGCAATGGACTCCAGCTCTGGCTGGCAGAAGCAAACACCCAGCCTGATGGGAACTCTACCCCACAGTCATTTCTTACAGCTCTCAGCCCAACTGCAGTTTGGGTAGGAGTCCATAGATGAACTTCATGGAGGCTGCAAAAACCAAGGAGTCAATGTGTAGCTGGTAAAAGGAGCTCAAGTGACAGCAGACTGTCACATCAAAAGGCTGCAGCAATTCCTCCTCCCAAGAGCTGGGCTGGGGCATTTTCACTGTTGGTTTCTAACACCTACAGCCTGTATGAGCAGAAACACTCCGATGGTTTCAGCTCTCTTCCTAGGCGACTTGAACACAAAATGCTGTTACAAAACAGCCTTTGCAGGCTCCCAGAGCAAGTCCCTCTTGGAAACAGAGCGCAGATGCCAGAGCTGGGAGCAAGGATCCAGGTTTCTGAGTGGAGATAAACAAAATCTTTCCCTAATTCACCATTGGCAAGCTCTGTGTTTAGCGAGAAGGCGAAGAAAACTTCCCCCCGTGCTCTGTGTGGCAAAGGCAGGCACAGGCAGCTATTCCAAGCATTTCACAGCAGTCATTTTCCATGTCCATTAAGAAAAACAGTTTAAGCATTTTTTTTTTTTAATTTAACTGTAGTGATGGAGAACTTTGCTCCTTCATCTTAACCCCCTGCAGCCTGGCCTGTTTCCCGGCACCCAACGAGGCAGGGCTGAGGGAACTCCTGCAAGGTGCTGGACAAAGCTGGTTCCTTCCACACACAGAATTCCAGCAATTCTCAAAAGAAAGAATTCAGGCAGGCTTGTAAGTCAGGGCTCAAGGAAGAAAACACAGTGACCCACTGAATCTGTCTTATTTCTGCCCTGTAAACCCAGACTAAAATCACCCAGCTGGCTACTCCAGCACAGCTCATCCCAACAGTTCCCCCTGCACCCTCAAAAGGGAGCTCTAAATATCCCATTAAGTCTTCAACTTCACATTAATTTCTGTGTTAATTGGCTGGGGACCCACAAACAGGAAGGATGATGTTACTCCTGAGGAAGAGCTGATTTCCAGTAACAAAACCACGCTAAATAAATTGATTGCTTGTTTCTGTAGAGACCTTTTGAGGAAAAATGTTCTGCATTTTCTTTTTCCTCAAACAAAATTTCAAACCTGAGGAGGTCTGAACCCAAGGGTTACACTGGCGAGGACTGACTGCTTATCAATACCAACAAAACTTCCAGGTTTTCCCCAGCCAGCCTGAAGAGTTGCATGTTCCTTCCTCCTGCTGCCAGTTCAATGGCTCCTGATGGCAAGGGAGCAAATTACGTCTCTATTTGAGCTACAGCTTTTATAATTAACTCTACAAATTGATTTCTGCAGAAATCATTCCTTAACCAGGAATTCCCTACTCCCAGAATGACCTCTACTCAGATAAACTATTTAGGAGGTTACCTGGGACTCAAGAGCATTAAATTTCAGTTTCATCTTTCAAGCACAGTAATACTTTGAATTACATTTCATACATTGCATTTCTATGTGATACTGATACCTTGAAGTTTTTCAGACTATTGTAATTACTGCTTGACTTGACTCATTCTGAATCCAGCATCTTCCTGGAAAAATACCACCTGAGCCAAAAAACCCCCTCCAAAGACATATAGGGCATATAATGTTGGGTGTAACCTGTATCTTATGCTAAATTCATACATTTGTTCAGCTCAGACACCTAAGAGGATTCAAGAAGCAACTGTGAATCTCATCAGGAATAAACTGCAAAATAAATAGGTAATTGTCTAAAAAAAGGAAATAAAATCTCACTTTGCTGTTTTTGAAATTGAGAATCTTTAGAGATTGTGGAGAATACCCGAAATTTGGGGACAAGCTGAGGAAGGCAGCTGAGGAGGAGGATGGAGAGCTGTGCTGCTTGCAGTGGCACAAGATGAGCTATTGTTACCAAAAAACACAGATACCATTTGTAAAACAGCTTAGACAAGTGCCCCTAATTATCTCTCAGGATTCACAACATGTTTAAATACTCTTAGAGCATTAAAGAATCAACCCGAGAGCATGTCATGTAGTATAAAAGCACTCTTTCAACTGCCATGAACATCTATAGTGTCATTTACTAATCTCTTGATGACGACCCTGAAATTAAGGCAAGACTGTGCAGTGGAGCATCTAAACTGTAGGCTTGGAAGTTCAGACATGTGACCTTTGCAAAGCCAAAATCCATCAGTTAAAGCCCTTGTGCATTTATAGATACTCAGAGCTTCCAATGAGTGTTAAATATATTGTCCATAATCCCCAAAGTCAAAGGTTAACAGCTGCACTCAGGAGATGTGGCTGCACTGGTGACTACAGCTGGGTCATTATTTCATGCTGACTACCATGGTGCTTATTTTATCCAGGAGTAGATTTATTTAAATAGGCAGTTAGTTGTTGGAAAAGCAAAGATAGAAGAGTCTGAAATACACACAATTTCAGCAATGGGGAGAGGAAAACACCCCCACAGACTTGGACAACCACCAGAAACATTTAGATTCAAAGAGAACCTAACTTTCTTCAGATGATTATTTTCAAAAGCAGCAGCATTTGTTTGGAACATCCTGCGTTAGACACTCATATTCTGGGAGGTAACTAAAAAAAACTTACATCAGCCGAGTTGGCTCCTTCAGAAAAGAGCAAGCCCTCATATCAGGGAAGATGGATTTCTAAAAGCTTTTTCTTCCACATGCTTTGTTCCAACTGCAAAACTTGACCTTTGGTTTCAGCAGCCATGCACAGCCCTCACCCGAGGGTGGGGCAGAGAACTGCTCAGCCAAACGCAGGAGTGGGAGCACAGAGAGCCACCCTGGGATGCCAAAGGCCTCCTTTAGGATTTAATGCTTTATGTTTAGGGGCCTGTTTTCACCTGTTTAACAGCACAGTTACCTGCACGTCATACAAAAGGCAAAACAGTCCTGCTCCTCACACTGCCTTCACCTGTTCCCTCCAAATCCCCTCCTGCTGGGGTGGGTACAGGTGAACATCTCTTTTCTTTTTGACTGGTTTTAAAAAAAGACCAGTACAGATGGGAAACCTGGAGAAATTCCAAGTAATCCTGAGACAATACACTTTATTTTCATAAAATGCCATTTTGCCAGTTTTTCTGAGTACATATGCTCTGTTATTTCCTCCTTACCAACAACAGCTTATTTGGATGTTTTAGATCTGAATTTCCTGTTGCTTTAAAAAATGTAAATTACACGAATCAACAGCACCCTGCAGTCTTCAGGGGTTCATCCAAGTATCTAGTTGTTGACATTTAAAACACCAGGCTGTCAAAAAGGAAGAGGATAGTCTAGTGCTTATATAAACTTAATTTCCTTGTTTCCATTAAAAAGTTATTAATTAAAAGGTAGTCTCAGCCAGGCTCACACTGTTCACACACAGCCAACTTCCTCTCATCCTACTCCATCGGGAAGATTATTTGGCATATTTATATTCCAGTCAGGCAAAAATAGTATTTTATAATTCATCTTACAGCATGCCCAGGAGCAGTGCTAGCACCTTCACAAGGCACCTTCCTGCAGCACAGATGTGCACAGGAAACCACTGAAGCTTCCCACATTTACTAACTGCAGGTTACTGCAATGTCCTGGCCAAATGGAATTAGAGCTATGACATAAAAATGACCCTTTCACATCAGTGATTCCTTTGCCATGGATTTTAAAGTTCCTAAGTCTTGATGCCTACGCTGCATTTCATCCTCTACATGTACTAAGGGAAAAAATCAAGCTCTGCAGCAAGTCACAGACAGCCACTCTGAGACCAGAGCACGTCCTAAGCAGCACCAGCTGCCCAGCTGGTTGGGGTTTGTCTCCTCTTGTGATGCCCTTCCTTACCTGGGGACACAGGGCCTCCAGCTGGCTGGCTGACATGCGAACCAATTTCACACCTTCCTCGTTGTTGGAGATGGAGCAGGCCAAGTTGGCAACCTGTGTCAGAGGGGGGAGAAAACAAAACACAACTGTTAGAATTGGGGGCTGTCTCCTTCTGTAGAAAACGTTTGCCTAATCCCAACAGTGACTAGTAACCCATCATGGAAAAAAAAGATTCCACATTTGTTCTGTTCTAACCAGTTTTGAAACCACTAATGGCACCTGCTCCTTCTGTAGACATAACACTTTGCATCATGGAATCCCAGAATGGTTTGAGTTGGAAGGATGCTGAAAGCCCACCCCATTGCACACCTCCCACAGAGGCCCTGCTCTGTGCCAGGGCCTGCCCACCCTCACAACCAAGAATTTTTTCCCAGTATCCCATCCATCCCTGCCTTCTGGCAGTGGGAAGCCATTCCCTGTGTCCTGTCCCTCCATCCCCTGGGAATTGTCTCTCTCCATATTTCCTGTGGCTCCTCCAGGCCCTGCAGGGCCACCCTGAGGTCACCCCAAAGCTTCTCCTCTGCAGGTGAACAATGCCAGCTCTGCCAGCCTTCCCTCCCAGCAGAGCTGCTCCATCCTCTGCTCATCCTGGTGCCTCCTCTGGGCTGGCTCCAGCAGCTCCAGGTGCGTCCTGTGCTGGGCCCCGGGGCTGGGGCAGCTCTGCAGGTGGGGGCTCACCTGAGGGGGCACAGGGACAGGATCCCCCCTCCCCTGCTGGGGGATCAGCCCCGGGCACGGGCGGCTCTGGGTGTTGGGGCAGGTCCAGCTCTCACCCCCAGCCAGTCAAACAGGGCAGACATCACTGCCAGCAGTGATGAGTTCTTGCCAGTAAAATGCACAAGAGCAGCACTGGCAGCAGCTGCAGTCACAGTTTCACAGCCCAACCCCAGCAGGGTGAGACAGCAGCAACCCCAGAGAGCTCGAGCTGGTTTGCAGGTGTTCCATGAGGGCCCCTCTGTGACAGGACGTGTCAGGTGAAGCCTGGCAGGTGTTCCTCCAGCCCTCCCTCTATGCTGCAATTCATCACATAAAACCTGTACAGGAGATCTTCAAGATGAATCCACAGGCCTCCGAAATCTGAACAGGATCTCTTGTGATGCTAAAAACTTTACTCCACAACCTTGACCTGCTGCACAGCATCACCCTTAACTAGGTCAGCCGGAAGCAGGGACCTCTGTAAACACCTGCCTTTTAAGAGCACAGAGGATGGGGACAGCACAGAATTTTTTGGTAATTGAAGATATTCCTCATCCCGGAGCTACTCTCAGGGGAAGGAAGTCTGAAATAAGTTACATTTCTCAGCTGACAGGTGAATGACAAGCATGTTATTCTGAGCCATTTGAACACAGAAAGCTGTAAAAATAGCAGCAAGTGAACTGAGACGAACACTGAGTACTGTCCTTCCAGAGGCTGAGCAACTGCAAAGCCCCCTGTAAATGTGCCATAAATGCATCACCAGGAGCCAGCAGATGCTCAGTAACACCACTGAACCAGATTTCTCCAAATACTTTTCTCTATGAGCTGGAGAATTTCCATTCTGCCTTTAATTAAACTATTCTTTGCATTCATGTAAGTCATTTTGAAGTAGTATCTGCAGCTCTACCACATGCTTTTCCCCCTCCCCAAGCCCTTTCCTCACGGCAGATGTTCCCACACAGAATACATTACTGTCCTGCAAATCATCAAGCACGTGCCATTACACTTGAACAGCACTTTTCATCAATCCCATGATCAATTTGGGGAGCAAAATCAAGTTCCCACTGCAAAGCACACAGCATCTTCCTCCCTCCAGCTCCAAGCCAAGTTTCAGAGGATGGAAAGCAAAGGTGTCAAGAGGAGAGGTGTTTCCAGCACAGAACAAGCAAGCAAACAGATGTGACAGCACATATTTGGAGGAAAACAAACTGAAGTTGAGAGAAAGACTGTGCAGCATCAACAACACAGAGGAATCCCTGCCAGCTCTCAGGAGAATTGGCATTTGTGTCCTGCTCCTGAAGTTTCTCTTCCACTCGTGTTTGGATTCAAGTCCTACACATGCAGGGGTGAATTGCAGGATGTCCCCCGTTCTCTGCACAGAGCTGCAGGCGGGGCCCAGCTGAGCCAGGGCTCTGTGCTCCTCCTCTCTGCCACTACATGTGAACAGCTCCAGCCCAGCCCCTCTGCAGGCACCCCAGCAAACAGCTAGCCCTGGAACACCCTCTCACACAGAGGTTGTGTTTGAACATCGGGGAGTTTTCCTGTACATTTGCCATGCCTTGAATCCCTGGTTCCCAGTAAGCTGCTGGGATGATGTAAAAGCACATCATGCTTTTGTTTAGAGGCTCACGAGAATCAAAAGACAATCAGATGCCATGATTTAAAAGTCAAATAAAGATTTTGCTGTTGGTTTAAGCACAGGTCATATTTTTGAGAAACACTGGTTTGCCAATATCTTTTATGGCCCATATTTCCCTGTCATTCCTGCCTCCACAGTAGCATTACAACCTCTAGGAGCGAGGAGAACACAAAGCTCTATTGAGTAGGGGCAGAATAAAAGCGACATTGAAGCACCACAAAATCAGCCTCTCCGATATCTGGAGATGTTGTGCTGTCTCTCAAGCCAAGTGTGATGAATCAAGCACACAGAAACCCTGCTCTGTCTGAACACAGAGAGGCAAAGAAGTCAATAATGGAGTGTCCCCACCGTGGTATAATGAAAATTTGCTTTTTTGCACAGTCATTTTTGAACAGTCATTTTTCTTCTGAATACCCAACTGATGGCAATTCTTCTTTAGAAAGCGCCCGACTGGCACTGCCAACCCTCATGAAAGGAGCGTGTGTGCTTCCCTGACTGAGGGTCTTTGGCAGTTTAAGACAATCCAACTGTTGGCTGCCACATCCCATCCCAGCGCTGCGGCTCCAGCGCTCAGCACTTCATTTCAGCACGCTCATCCAACAGCCAGCTATTCGCTCTGGCAGGGTGGTTCCTCTGCCAGATCAGCACACAAACTTCCCAGGAAACTCTCTGCTGAACATCAGAGCGAGGCAGAGACGTGGCAGCAGCTGAGACGACTTCAGAGTGCTGCAGACAGGGCTGTAAATTCACAGCAGTGCAGCGTTTACTGCACCCATGGAAAGGCTCTGCCAAACTACTGGAAAACACTCATTAAGCCTCTTAAAATTTGGAATTTAAGAAGAGCTGTCTCTGCTACTTAATCAAGTTGTAAATGACATAACAATGAGGTATTCTAAACTGTCAGCAATTATCAAGTGCTCTATAACACGAATTCTGAAATTGAATGTACCAGCTGAGGTGGACGGCTGCAGGATCAGGAAATTTAATTTTCGAAGTACCTGAAAGGATTCATCTTCAATAATACCTGGGCGATTTGACAAATAACTTCAAACTCCCTCTCTCTTCAGAAGATAGGGTACTGCTGGCCAGTTATTTGGCACAAACCCATAATACACTGGATTTTCTAGCTGAGATGAAGATCAACTCTTTCAAGGCCCACAGACTGCTTGGAAATCATACATTTCCAAAACTTCTAAATTAAATAATGCACCTCAAGGGAACAAAAATTTCCTTTAAATCAAATGTGAATTAAATAGTTTCTCCATGTCTCCAACAAAGCAGCTGACTGACATAGTAAGTGGTCAGACTTGATTTAGAAAGAAGAACACTTGTGCTTGAGAGCAAAATAGCAATTGAATTCCCGCTGCATTTGTTCATTCTTACCATTCAATATCATCAAGTCCCTTTACATAAGCACTACTGGCAAAGGCATCAAAGGAGACAAAACCACTGCAAATAATGTAATCAGCACAACGAGCAATCTCTTGAAAAAAGTTAAAAATACACTGGGAATGAAGACAGCCTCGAGAGTGCGGCCCGGCGCGGCTCAGACAGACTGATTTAAAAGTAGATTTCAAGGCTCTCTCTGTTCAGAGTCCACAGCCATGGCCCAGAGACGGCTTCTCAGACCCCAAAAGGCAGGGCAGACCCCAAGCAGCTGCTGGTATTTAGAGGAATGAGCTTAAATTTCCCCCCAGTGACAAATGCAGTGCACAGCCTCAGCCATTCCTAGCATGGAACTAACGGTGCCAAGCAGAACAGCTGGACAGGCTCATCTGGAAAGGGGCTTTCATGCACTGATCAGTTTTTGAAACTCAGATCTCATTGCTTTTAATGATGACATCAGCACACTGCAAGATGATTTGAGGTGAGTGGCTCTGGTGCTGGCCCAGTCCAGGGAGGTGAATGGCCCTAAATCCAGGCCAGTCACCAGTGGGGTTCCCTGGGCTCAGCACTGGGGCCGGTGCTGTTTGATGTCTCCATTGGTGGCCTGGATGAGGGGATCAAGGGCACCCTCAGCAACTGCACAGACAGCACCACACTGGGCAGGAGTGTGGATCTGCTGGAGGGCAGGAGGGCTCTGCAGGGGGACCTGGACAGGCTGGATCCATGGGCTGAGGCCAGCTGTATGGGGTTCAACCAGAGCAGGTGCTGGGTCCTACCCTGGGACCACATCAACCCCACAGACACTCCAGGCTGGGGAGGAGGGGCTGGGAAGTGTCCAGAAGGAAAGGCCTGGGGGTGCCGGTGACAGTGGCTGGACAGGAGCCCAGGGGTGCCCAGGGAGGCAAGAGGCCAATGGGCCCTGGGCTGTGCCAGCCCCGGGGTGGCAGCAGCACCAGGGCAGTGCCTGTCCCCTGTGCTGGCACTGCTGGGGACCTTGAGGGCTGTGTCCAGGTCTGGACTCAGAAGTCCCAAGTTATGGNCCCAGGAGAGGCTGAGGGAGCTGGGAAGGGGCTGGAGCCCCTGGAGAGGCTGAGGGAGCTGGGAAGGGGCTCAGGCTGGAGCAGAGGAGGCTCAGGGGGCCCTTCTGGCTCTGCCCAGCTCCTGCCAGGAGGGGACAGCCGGGGGGTCGGGCTCTGCTGCCAGGAACAGGGACAGGAGGAGAGGGAATGGCCTCGGGCTGGGCCAGGGGAAGCTCAGGGTGGAGATTAGAGAAAGTTTCTTCACTGAAAGTGTTGTCAAACCCTGGCAGAGCTGCCCAGAGCAGTGGTGGAGTCACCATTCCTGGAGGGATTTGAAAGCCATGTATATGTGGCACTTGGTGACAAGGTTTAGTGGTGGCCTTGGCAGGGCAGGGGGAAAAGTTGGACTTGAGGGTCTCAGAGGGCTTTTCTAACTTAAATAATTCCATGGTTCTGTGCTTTTGGAGGAGGCATAACTTAAGTGGTTCCTTTTGAGAGGCAGATGCTATCTCAGGGCAAAGGGTCAGCTGGGAATAAGTTATTAGTAAGAAGGTGTAACTCCAATATTCAAAAAAAATATTGTACCATCTGTCACAGAGTGATTCCATCTCAAATTTTAGTTAACTTTGACTCTTCAGAATTTACTAATACTTAAAATCAGGAAAAACTTGACATTTCTAAAGCTGTTCTTTCTACCATTAGTAACAATTTGTGGCAGAGAACCGCCTCCCCTGACAAGACACAGGTTCTACCTTTTCCACATGAAATACATTTTTTGTTGTTTTTTTCTTTTTTTTTAACTCAAAATTTGTTCAGATCGTGACTAAGAAGTCTTCCAGCAATTAAAAAACTGCAGCAGCCTCAACTACACAAGTTTCGGGTCAGAGTTAAGCTTCTTAAATTACACTATTGAACATAACCCAGCAATGCTAATAGTAACACCAAGGTTGTAGGTCTGACCCCCATTCACTTAAAAGCTGGACTTTATGATCCTTGTGGGTCCCTTCCAACTCAGAACATTCTGTGATTCTGTGTAACAATGCCTCAGCTTTGTACTTGGTTCCACCTTCTCCTTGTATGGACTCCCTGTTTTAGGCAGAGGGAACTCTTTTTTGAAGGACTGACCAACTTCTTTTTCAACAAGAGACAAAAGATGCAATAGAAAAGAAAAGGAATTATAATTTCTAACACTTTAAATCTTCCTTTTCAAGGATTTCAAAGGCTGACAATAAATGTGTTAAAGCCTCCGAGTTATGCACCTGGACTGACTTCACAGAAACGCCACCCAGGTTTTCCTCCTTGTTTACAGGCCAAATTTTTAGGACAGCTTCTTCAGGCAGTCAGGAAGGCAAAGTCTCCAAAGTGGTGCTGCTGCAACCATCCCCAGCTGGTGCAGCCCAAAGAAAGCTCTGCAATGTGTTAATTGTTGCATAATTGAATGTTGTCAGAGCTGGCCCTGTCACCCGGCATTGCTACAGCCCAGGATTACACATCGTGTGCAGGGGACAAACACTCACTAATTGAATTCTCAGAGCCTGGGCACTCTCATTTGAACCTGCAGTTGTAAAAATAGCATTGCAGAAAGAAGTTTTCTGACTGTCTTACACTGAGAAACTTTTCAGTGTAGCATTAAGCAGAATGCTCTTGTAACTGGTGCTCAGAAACTCTTACACAAAAATAACAAACCCACATCTATGTGTACACAGGTACTTTGGGAATTTCAACGCCACGGAAACTAAGCTTTTCAAAGGTGTTCTTGGCATTTTCATTTCTGATTAAACTTCAAAACTTCAGCTGCTTGGTCTATTTATTTTGCTTTACATTTCACAATTTCTCTGGGAATGCAAATTTCAGCTTTTGAGCAGCTTTAAAAAATCACCCATTTTAAAAGCAAAAAAAGAAAGAATGGACAGGCAGCCATTGAACATTTTCGTCCTAGGGATTTGCTAAAGAAAAGTGCATCTGATAGTCTCAAAAAATTCAAACAGAGCACAGCTAATTTCTTCCTCCTCCATGTTAAAAAAACCTGTCCTGATTCCCTTCACGCTGGTCAAAGCTCAGGAAATTAATTTATCTGCAGAAACAACTCTTCTGGCAAAACTAATGGCAACTGAGGACTCTCAGAAGAGATGTGTTGATTATGTAATCCCCATCCCTCTCCAGAAAGGCTTTCATTATTCACTAAGTCCATACATTTATTTATTCACCTGTACACTACACTCAATATTCAAGAGGAATCTGAGCATTTTAACATCTAGCCCTAACAGGTGCTGCATGAGGGAGAAGTGTTACAGCTATAGATGTGTTAACTCTAACCCTACAAACTCTCATTTTGCACAGGCAGAGCTAACTGGGGATTACACGAAACAGGTCCACTTCTTTAATGCAGGAGGACTAGGGATCAAATCCACTGGGACTGTGCAGAGTTACCGGAGCTGTGCTGTCAACTGCTTTGTGATTTTATGTGACTTAGCTGCATGTGGCTGCAGCTCCACGGTAGGTACCTTGCAAGAGCTTGTTGTGGGCAACAGAATCCCAATGTATTAACTGAAAATAGTAAAAGTCTTTAAATAAAACAAGGCACATGCAAACAAAGTGCAAATGTAAAGCGGGGAGAACAAAGGAACTGAGGGAACTGCTATTTCCAGAGCTCTGCAGCCTCACGGGAAGATGAGAACAGTTTACATTCCAAGCCTGGTCATAAACACAAGGAGGGGAAGTTTCAGCTGGCTGGAATAAAACTGGCAAGCAAAGAAAGGGTTGGCGTTTTGGACAATGAGAAATGGAGGTTACAGGGTTTGTTATTTCAACAGGCTGGCAAGTGATGGAAAGAGAAAGGGATCAGAGACAATATCACAGAATCCCAGACTGG